>JBBBDQ010000614.1:3187500-3250000 GCA_037127315.1 Ascarosepion bandense
TCAGAAATGTATATATATTTTCGAATTTGGGAAGAAATCCTACATTTATACACATGTCGTTAAAAACGAGACACAAAAGACTGCAGTTGAGATTTTATTCATTTTCTTTGTGTTTTAATACGTTTTTTCTTTCTAGACATGCAGTTTTAGAAATTGTCTGAATGTGGTGTGCGTCACAGCACGTTCGAGCTATTTTTTAGCCATTGACATGTATGATCATATTTTAATTTTTAACTGATTGTGTAGATTTTAATGTTTGTGCTTTGTTTTCTAAACACATGTAGAATGATCATATTGAGTCTTTCGAGTTGGCGCATTTATATAATCACCATTATATTCTTTCAACTCTTCATGAAATCTCAAATTTTCTTCAAATTAACAACAACATTTCTCTAAAACTTCCCTTTTGTATATTTTAAGGCGATATAGAGTGTATCGCGACAGTAAATAATTTTCTAAACATATATTGTTAAATATAACAGACAATGAATTTATATTATGCTTAATCATGAGCCGGTCTAAACATATAATTTTATACTTATTTCATCTGAATTTAAAAATAAAATACGATGTTTAGAACGGCTCATGATGAAACATAATATACATTAATTTTGTTATATTTAATATATATATATATATATATATATATATATATATATATATATATATATATTAATAATATTTTACACTGCATTTTGTACAAAAATTATCATAAAATGAAATTGTTTTTTAACTTACCTTTAGTTTTGCATCAGGAAAAATTATGAAATCTGTTGGTTTATATAAGGTCTGATGTACAATTGCATGTTAATCGATTTTATGAATAAGAAAATAACTAAACTTATATCTGAGTTGTACCAAACGATACGGGAAAAGGTCTATCTATTCGTAGAATAGATATTTTGCTCTATTATATCTAACACGCTTTTATTAGTATTCATCTTTAATAAATTTCTAAAGAAGCTGTTAGATTATGCCACATTTTTTACATGATCTTTCCTTATAGTATTCATATATATATATATATATATATATATATATATATATATATATATATTGACTGACGCCAATTTGCTCGGGTTTCAATCCAGGGTAAAAGCAATCGTCTGTCTAGCCGTACTGATGAGCTGTTGTACAGCAAAACAGATCTGTCTGCGGATGACTATTTACGTTCTAACAACCTGATTGATCACTCTGGAAGAATGGTATACTTTGAAAAACAGTAGTTACTCTGTCATTTATTCATCGTTCATTCAGCAATGAATTAGAACACTCTCAGCTATTGGGCGTGTATAATGATCATATATACGCTAAAAATCTGCCTCCTTCTACCCAGAGCCAGTACCTCAGAGGTAGAATCGCCGACTGACGCCGATTTGGTTGGGTTTTAATCCTGGGTAAAAAGCAATCGGCTGTCTAACCGTACTGATGAGATGTGATCCAGCGAAACAGATCTGTCTCCGGATGACTATATATATATATATATTAGTCCGTCAGGTAATAATCATACCTGACATACTCTTGACTGAACATGTTTAATTTGATCCAAGGCTCACTAGGCAGCAGCTTGATATTTCTTTTTACATCAGACTTGTTACGAAAAAAATTCATAGATCCTAATTTTTCACACTCATATTTGCGTGCCAGTGTATGCAAAGAATTCCACTGTATTTCGAACATAAATCTATCAATTTCTTCTTCCGAGCTAATATTCCTTACAATAAAATGCACAAAGTACACACATACACACACACAGATATATATATATATATATATATATATATATATATATACATGTGTGTGTATGTATTTTTGTATGTATGTATACTCTAATTGCAGGAATATTAATTCATTATTTGGATAAAATGGGAGTTAAATTCAGAAAAATGAATTAGATTAAGTGCGTTGCAGAAATGCCGAAAATTAGAAACATTGTCTCTCCGCCCATAGAACACCAACTTTGACCAGTAACGTCAGTATAGTTGATAATGCGCGCATTTAAATGAGGTAAGAAAAAAATTAAGCAAACTCGCATGGAAAGATATGCAAAGGTTTTCGAAGAACGTGAAAGAATTGTTTTGTCTTTCTTAGCACGTAGGAAAGCGACAAGAAAAATCTAATCGAAACAACAAAACTTTTCAATAAAGGGTAAAGCCGGTTTTTTAGTTGTAAGTAGAAATCCTTTCTTGTAAGATTTTAAAGCCTAAAGCTAAAAGAGGAATAAGCTGACAATTGGCTTTTTTATTTTAGCTTTCCTTTTCGCATTGTTTAAAATCTTTCTACCTTTTTATTTATGCCAGATGTGACTTGGATTCCTTAGATAATGGATTTACACATGTTAAAGTTTCTAATGTTATACAAGAGATCAACTTCTGACAGCACTTAATTGACGTTTTAACTGAAAACCTAACCAGGATGCATTTTTATTTTATTTTTTAAAACAACGATTTAGATTTATCTCCCTTGTCTAGAAAGCTCACACGTAAATTTAATCCATTTTCTACTTTTTTGACTTGAAGCAATTTAAAACTCGGAATTTTAATTCTAGTGAAGCAGTGCATGATCTGAAAGGAAAGAAAGACAGGATTTGTTATGATTAAATCCAATCTACAGCAAGAGAAATCAATGTATTTTTCATTTTTAAGCAACCAAAAGCTAGATACAATAATGGAATATGTAACTTAGAAGGTAGATTAGTCATCGCCTTCATGGCGGTGTTTGTTTCAGGCAGCTGAAGTTGTGAAAAATTTAAAAAAAAACAAAAAACAAAAAAAAATAAAAACAATATATTTGTCATTTGAACTGGAAGGAGAAAAACCGAATCTGCTTTTTTTTTAATTAAGTAAGATTGGATAAAAAATTAGCACAAAGGACATGTCACTTATAGAGCAGCTAAATGATTCATGGTTATCTACTAAGCTTTTTACTCAGCAAATACTCAAGGAGATCTGTCTTGTTTTAATGACATTGACTATGTTGTCTCTTATTGAACATAAATAGCCGTAGCATCACTAGAATTTTATATCTGTCCTTTAAAATTTCCCATTTTTCTTTTTTGAAATATCATTTTCATTCCACGAAAATATACTAAAAATAAGAAAGTTAAAAAGAATATTTTAAAGAGAAAGATGCATTTGAGGATAGATATACATAATTAAAGTAGATGTAAGTGTCTAAAAAACTGATATAATTGCCATATTTTTTAAAAATATCCCATTAGTTCAAATCTTTTCAATAACTAAAGTATATGTTACTGAAAATGAAAAATGTGTTCTAATACATTCAAATGAATTCTATTTACCGCAACTAATTTATATCTTATCAATTTTGCTGCTGAAGGGACAGTTTAGAAAAGAATAAATAAATATAAAATAAGTAAATAATATTTTATGCTCTTTAGCTTCGATTCATAGTCCCAACGAAAGCCATTGGTATAAAAGTATATTTCCTTGCGGCAATTCATAATAATTCTATTATCAAATCAAAATCATTTATATATACAATTTGATGCTTCCGTTATTGAAATTAAAATCCCAAAGGTTATTTTTAATCGAACTAAGGTTTAATCGTCATTGTTTCTATCCAGGTTTACTTTCCTTCGGCTTTTCTGACTTTTCCGTCCATGAAGGAATGAGTCTTCAAGGATTTAGAACTGAACACATTGATTAATTTGCGGGTAGAAATTGCAAGTGCTTAGAAGTAATTTGTTGATTTTCGCCTGTACAATCCCATAGATTTAAACCATACAATCTGGAAAAGAGTTTAACACACAACTGCTTTCTCTTCAGATTCAGGAAATAAAACTTAAATTCATTGGTCACACGTGAGACATGTTTGTGCAATTGTTTAAAGTTAAGGAAACTATACAAGTGTTGTTGTCTATCAGTTTGTCTGTACTAATTTTAATCCTATTCAGAGATGTAATTATTATAAGAATAAACATTTTCAGGAACTTTTTTTCATTTATTTTTGTTTTTATTATGATCATCAATAAAATAATAATAATAATAATAATAATAATAGATTTGAACATCTTTAACTGGCCTCTAAATGATATCAGACAAATAGATTCTCAACATGAAATATTTTAATACCATGCATTTATTCAGACTGAATAAAATTGGAAGTGATCATACAAGAAAACAACTATTGGCTTACTAGCATGAAAACAACAAAACATTGGATTATACAATTAGTAGAACAGCACGAAAACAAAAAACAAGTTTCTTTAGAAAAAAAATATAGAAAACCAAAACCTAACCCACGATCCAAATGTTGCTACAAAAATAACATAAACCAAGGATGAAGCACATGAACAGATAAATCATCCAATGACTAATATCAAGAGAGTGTTAATAAAGCCGATGTTGACGAAGTTAACACTCATCGATGGTTACCAGCATTTGTATTAAAGAATAAAACGAAAGTATTTATTCTTGCAGCGTTAGACGAGAGTCGTTACCGTAAAAAGATTCAGACAAATACAATAGATAATAGCGTGGCTTCATACACTATGAAAAATATCAGAAAACTATTGACCTTTTAATCAGAGAATATTCCGTAGTTTCGAAAAATCAATAGTACATTCGCCACATTAAATAAGACAATATTTACACTAGGCAATGTGCAAATTTTTTAAAAAATATGATAATTAACACTGGTATAAACATCACCCATTACTGGTTACAGAAATAGAAGACATCACCATTCTCTTAGACTAAACCATATTCATAGACAGAAAAATAGATGCAATTAGGCCGGTCATAATTATCAAAAACCGAAAGAAAACTTGCTGATTAATTGATATGGCTTAACAAACGGGCTGTGGGATTGCAACCAAGGTTCTAAAAGCTATCAAAATATAAAGACCTGAACAAATAGAAAAATTTGAAAATTTGAAAACAAAAATAGTTTTATCGATAGAAAATGCGCTTGAAATGATAAGAAATTGAAAAATAATCTCGGCTTAAGAGAAATACAAAAAACTTTCTTGATTACTCTAGCCGAAGAAAAATATTGTTCGTGTAACAGTAGAGATTTTATACGAGTTAGTAAAAATATGATAAAATATACTTATAAAAATACACCACTACTTGTCTGAGATCTCCGTGCAGTCTTGGTAGCTAGTGTGACTGTTGCAGAAATCGAATTTATATATTATTATTATGTTGTCATTTTTCACCATATTTCGATTTCTGCTATGGACGCACTAACTACCAAGTCTGCGGGAAGACCTAATGCAGGTCGTGGTTTGTAGTTATTTCATGTTTTTTCCTATCTCCCCTATCATTACTAGTATTACACTGACAAAGTTCTCCTTAGTGTGTGGGCTGTACTTAACAAGACAATTTTTTATATATCTGAAACTGGGGTTCTCAGGGACTCTTTCAATGTGTTGTTTTTTCCCTTTTTTATCATTCCAAGTGCACCTACTATCATTAGCACGATTCTTGTTTTCAATTTCCACATTTTTTCTATTTCAATTACCAGGACTTTATATTTTGACAGTTTTTGAATCCTTAGTTGCTATTTTACAATCCGCTGGACAAGCAATATCAATTAATAGGCAAGTTTTTCTTTCTGGTTTATAATAATAAGGTCTTGCCTATTTGCTTCAGTCTTCCATTCGGTGTAGATGATGTAATCCCATAGAATGGTGGCATCTTCTATTCCTGTAACCGGTGCTGGGTGATGTTCATACCAGTGTTTGTTTCCAGATTCTCCAGTGTTTGCATATTGTCCAATGTAAATATTGCCCCACTATCGTGACGATTTTATATTCATTTGGGTCAAGTACAGAACATCCTAAGATTAGATGGTCTATTGTTTCTTTGTGTTTATCACAGAACCTCCATTTTAGATCCACATTATTATTATTATTATTATTATTATTATTATTATTATTATTTCAATTTCATCTTAACTCGATTTTCTCCCTACCAAGTATTTGGAATAAACTTTGTTTATTTTTATTTTTATGGGTATATCTCATTTTCTTTTCTATCTTTCATAACGTTACATGGAGAATGTTCTTCTTAGTGCTTGGGAATGTACCTAACAAGATATTTTTGTAGATGTTTTAAGCTCGGATTTCCAGTGATTCTTTCAATGTGTTGCTTTCTTTCGGTTTTCTTATCATTCAAGGCGTTCCTAGTATCTTTGGTGTCAATTTTGTTTTCAATTCCCTAACTTTTCGATTACAATTTTCACATCTTTATAGTTTGATAGCTTTTCAAATTCCATTGTTTCTATGCTGAACAAGCTATGTCAGTTAGTAGGAACTTTTCCAATTCTTTTTTGACGATGATGTCCGGTCTATTTGCCTCAATTTTCCTATCTGTGTAGAATCTGTAATCCCTTAGAATGGTAACATGTAATAAACTAACCGATCGGTGTGTTATTAATATCAGTGTTTGTTTATATATTTGCCCATTTAATCGCAGATTGAACAGCGAAAATATTGTCCTAGTATGTCGTAACGATTCTTATATTCATTTTGAGCAAATACAAAGAATCTTGAGGTTAGATGATCTATTGTTTCCTGGTATATGTCATAGAAGCTTCATTTTGGATACACATTATTATATGAGATATTTGCCTGAAATTTCTTATAGATAAATCAAATCTTTCGCTGCAAAAATAACTCCTTCAGTTTCAGACATTAATCCTGGTGCTCGTAACCAGTGATCAGTATTACCATGGTTAATCCAAATGTGCTTAATTAGCACATTTGGATTTTGTCCATGCCCAGGTTTCTCGTCTTACCATGTTATTTATATGTTAAGGAGTTTTACTGTTGCTTTGTATTTCATACTTTTTGGCTACATTAGTTGATTCGTGGGTCGTGTTTTAGCTATCTACAGAATTTACTAAATGTAAATGTGTTGGTATTTACAAGGTTTTTCATAACTGAATATTTCTTTCTGTTCTCGTGTAAAAGAAATAATGAATAATTGTATCATACAGCCTTTTGATTTTTTCATAGATTTTAGTAATCCAATATTTATTTTGTTAGATGACAACTCTAGCTGATTAAGACACTTTACCTTATATTTACAGGGTATGTATAGACGGTCTGAGTAAGCCTTTGGTTGATGCATGTTATCCTTAGAAAAATAATTCTTACTTAGTATCATATGTCTTTGGTAATTTAAAGCCAAGTTCAAGATGTTGAAAGTACATTATACCTCTTGTTTAGCACGGCGATTATTGGCAAGAATTCTGTTCTAAGTATTCAGTTCAGTTCATAACATTAGTCGCACCATTCTATGATACATTTTCGAACTATTTCTTTAACTTAATATTTTTATGAAAGTTATTGTGATTTTTCATTTTCTTTCTTTGATTTCTTCTGATTACAAATTTCTTTCTGAGCCCCAACCAGAGACCTAAAATCACACATATTTTCGCGAAATTTTCACTGCTCTTAAAAATATATTTCTTCATAAAGAGTGCGCTGTGCTTGATTATAATTTATTGTACGGGTTCCCACAGGGCTCTATCCTGGGCCCGACGCTCTTCCTGATTTTCATCAACGACCTCCCAGATGAAATCAGTTCCCAAGTAGGGATCTACGCAGAAGACACAGCAATATCCTCCCGCACCAGTAAGAAACGTGTCGTGGCGGACAGACATAATCTCACTGCTGACGTTGAACGGGATCTACACTCTCAGGTGAACTGGGGCAAGAAGTGGCTTGTTAATTTCAATGCGTCTAAGACCAAGCTGTTGTCTGTCAACCATCCCAGGCAACCTCTGCTGCCTCCCATAAACATGGACCAAGCAATTCTCCCTGAGAGCAACACACTACGCCTCCTCGGCCTTACCCTGTCCTCAGACATCAAATGGAACCACTATATTGATTCCATAGCTAAATCTACTGCTAAGCATGTTGGGTCACTATTCAGATCCAGGATGTTTTTTCCGCCTGAATCCATCCTGCATATATACAAGTCAACCATCTGTCCGTGCATAGAGTACTGCTGCCATTTATGGTCAGGCGCCCCTGCCGTTCTCCTCAGTGTTCTCGACAGGCTCCAAAGGAGTGTCTGTAATGTGATAGGTACTGATCTGGCGGCTAGACTGCGGCCACTTCCGCACCGTCGAAATGTGGCCTCCCTTTGTCTGTTCTATAAATACTTTCATGGCTTCTGCTCTGACGAACTTAAGTCACTGGTGTCTCCTCAACAGGAGTTTACTCGTGCAACCAGATTGGCAACTGGTTCCCGCCCATTCACATTTAGGTTAGCCAAATGCAGAAGACTATTCTACTCCTGCAGCTTCTTCTCTCGCAATTGCCGCCTGTGGTACTCGCACCCATATTCTTGCTTTCCTGACAGCTACAATCTCCAGAAATTTAAATGCAATGTCAATACCCATCTATTAGCCACTGGACTCTAGGTCTCTCCCCACCCCCGTATATCCTTCCCTTTCTCTCCACTGTCATCGCACCTGCATTCTCAGCTTTCTATTGCTTGTACTACTCCTCACTCTTTTCTAATTAATCTTTTTACAGCTCATCAGTGGTATTTCTGCCTTGCTCTGGGTGAAATGATTAAAAAAAAACTTCTTTAAAAAAGGCAAGTGCTCCCAAGAATCTTCTCAATGTGTCTACAGCTAGAATAAGTGATGTTTTTAATGGCCCACATTTCATGTTTCACCTTCACGCTCCTGGTGCTTTATACATTTTTAAGAACTTCAAAGATAAATTACAATCAGCAGCAACTAGAATTTAATATGAAATCAACATCGTCATCATCATCCTCATCATTAACTTTATTATTATTATTATTATTATTATTAAAGAGTAGTAGTAGTAGTAGCAGTAGTTTTTTTTTTATTCCTGGTGCATACTTATATCTTCCCTAGTCCCAAGTAGAGACTTAATATCGAAAATGCTATCATGACATTTTCACTGATCATTTTTGAGAAAATATATTTCATAGAGAAAGTCCTTTAAACTGTCTTGGCTGTACATGCGACTATATTTTTGTAATTTTTAGCCTTGGACTTCAGAGAATTATTTCAGTTCATCTATTGGAACATTTTTCAATTTATACGAGTGCACCAACTAAAGTTAAAATAGTTGATGTTCCCATGTTCTATATTTTGAGATTTCGATGTCAAGCTTCTTGAAATGAGGTTGTTGTTATTATTGTTATCAGTTGGAACGAGAGCAAATAATGGGTCAGAAATATTTTTTGAGCTTTTTTACAACTTTTTAATTCTTTGTTTTCTTCAGTATATTTGTCTAAAAATATTGAAATAACTTTTATAAAATAAAAAAAAATACTTTTATAAATAAAAATATGAAACGACTATTTTATTTTCTTGAATATGCTAAAATGTGAATATATTTTAACATGAAAATGTATTTTAATAAACTGCATAAAAATATAAGGTATATTTGTCTTTAAATGATAATATTTCACTCATAATTTGCAGTTTCTATGATTAACTAAAAGCATTGGAACATCTGATACATCAAAATATTGTAAAATATGCTGAAGTTCCAATAATGATTGATATTTCATAACATTATAACGACTTGTTGAATCGTTGACTGAAAGTTTTTCATGAAAGATACTTTCAAAAATGTATAATATATACATTCTAAAATAGTAATATAAATGTTATTTCGACATTTGTTTAGTCAAATTTTGAAAATATTAAAATAACTTTCATTTTTGTTAGATAAAAGCTTGTCCTATCGAAATCGTTCCGTTTAATTTTTAGAAACTATTGTAAAGATACTCTACAATGATTTCTGTTAATGGGCTTGTCTCTGCATAAATTCAGAGCTGTATTTATTATAAGAATAGCGCGAACTTTATCCTTAATTATTCAGTTATTTTTTTATAATATTGTACCATTTTTCATCAGAAATCGATTTTTGCTATGGTTACAGTACCTACCAAGTCTGTGAAAAAACGTAAAGCAGGTAATGGTATGTTGTCATGGAACTATTTCATGTTTTTAACATTGCATATACAAAGATGTTTTTAGTGTGTGGGCTGTACTTGAAAAGACTAATTCTTGCATATCTCTTAAGCTGGAGTTTCCGCGCATTCTTTCAATGTGATGTTTTGTTCCATTTTCTGACGTTTCAAATTTAAACTGAGATAGGAAAATCTCAGGAATCAGTAGATATCTCAGTCTAGTTTGAAAAGATTGTTGTCAAACCTTTGATAAATTACCGATCTTTTGAAACCTGAAGGTTTTGAAAATGTACAATGATTTCTCGGTAGTAGAAAATTTCCTTACATATAACAAAGTACTATGGGAAATCGTGTATCCTTAAATCATATCAAAGGTTCTATCTCTAGTAATCATTTCAATATCAAATGACTAGAATTTACATGAAGACACCCATTCAACCCTTGTGTTGTTTTCTGTTTTAATCAGTATTTTGCATGAACAAATGTGTAATAACTACAGATATAAAATAAATAGCAGAATTATTTGTGCTTAATTTGCATACATTTATTCAAAGCTTTTGAATGTTGCATTTAACATTGTAAAATGTTTCAGTGATGACATCGCTATGAATGTCAGATTAGACAACTGTGCAGAGGAAGTATTCAGGGTCACTGAGTAGGTCTTATTGTGTCAAAAAATGAGGATAATGGATCAAAAAGAGGCATATAAATGCCTAAATGCTAGTGGTATATGGAATAGAGTATACCAAATTGAAAGAGAACATAAAAAAATAATAACGCAGGCAAGTGCTTCTGGTGATACTATGGAATTTACTTCACAAATCAACATATTATCGAAAATTATTTCGTCAGTCCATATAGCGCAATAGAGTTTCAATATCTTTATTTATTCCATAGCTGATATTAAGCGAATGGATACAAGAACAATATATTTCTTTTCTTTCCAACAATGCATAAACATATGGCTGAAGTGGATCGTCTGTCTGTGTTCAAATCCGAATATAAGAGAAACTTTTTCAATTCAAACTACCTTAGTAAGCTAGAGACAATTGATCTTTAAAGATACCTGGAAAAAAAATAGACTAGATGATGATCTGTGTCAGAAGCATGAGATTAATATGAAATTTTAGTCAGAAATAAAGGTAACCACAAATAAAAATGGGATAGTGTGTGGATGAAGAAAATCCTGTAAGCTTTAAACGACTTAATGTACCAGCAAACAACAAGAAAATGAAAAAAGACAAAAGCAATAGACCAAATGCAGAAATGTGGCAAGGCACACTTCTTGATAGCCAATATTCTGACTGTTCCAAAAATGTAGACAAACTGCGTACCCAGCTGTCGCTATGTAGACTAAATGCTGAGACCAAAGGATTAATTAGTGTGATAAAGAGTCAATGCTTGCTAGGTATTAAATCTGAAAATAAAACATTAAATGCTAGTTTTGATGCCAAATATGGATTAGGTGGTTAATAGTCTTAAAAAATGGCCTTCTTTTATTAGCATGCATTATATTAGAATCCACAGACAATGAAACCCGGCAGACATATTATGCCAATATCTGCAGTGAAACATTTACATCATTTTTTGAAATAAAACCCCAAAAAATTAGTATGGACATCATCCAGTCCTAGTTATGGTCACAGAACACATAAACATGTTATGGGATTTTACAATAATTGTAAGCAGCACAATCAAACCTAATCGTCCAGGTATGGTTGTTCAAAAACCAAAAAATCTCCTAAATTTTCTTTCCTTTTCAAATTAGAATTCCTGCAATTGCTTGAATATTCTTCAACATATTTAAATACCCTTCACATTACAAAGAACCTGAAGAGGCAAAACAAAATACGTAGCACATTACTAATTTTACTTGTTGTAAATCTAGATTTGATTAAACTATTCTGATATATTCATTGAATGTTTTCCTGGCAGTACATATCTTACAAATATGCAATAGTTATTTGTCTATATTTCTGATATGATGTATTATTTACAGTATTTACATGATTTGGGCGATTGTTCTCATCTTTGTTGCCATTTGTAGGATGTTTCGGCCGTTATACTCATCGGCCTTCTTTATATGCAAAGAATCACAAGAACAAACCAACCTCTATATCCACTGAGCCTTGTATCTTTAAGGAAATATATATATATATATATATATATATATATATATATATATAGAGAGAGAGAGAGAGAGAGAGAGAGAGAGACAGAGAGAGAGAGAATAAAAAGGAAATTTTGTTTAAAACTTAGTTTTACTTTGACTTTTTTATTATAATCATTGCTTGATTTTCGTATGATATATAAAGTGTCAACCATGGTATTTTTGTCGATACACGTGTTTCGAGTCGAACATTGACTCTGTTCAGGCGAATAAATTTGTCACTTTACATGGCAAGGTCTTATTCTCTTATTTTTAATAGTTTTTTGGAAGTTCCTCTTGGCGTGTTTAAGGAGGCTATGGTTAGATACTATTGTACAAATTCGTCGTGCGTGATAGTTTGTGATGTGTTTTTGTCACTTTTTAAGATGATGACTCTTGAAATAGAGGTATTGTGGGCTGTCTGTGGGTTAATGGTATATATCTGCGATGATGTTTTTGTTTATGAGTATGTCTAGGAATGGCAATTAGTTGAAGCTATATTCTAGCGTGAACTTAATTTTGGGGTGCAAGGTTTTTAGTACATTGTGTATTTTTATTGTTTCCACAAGTTAATCTATAAATGTTAAAACAATCATCTATATATCTTTTCATGACCTAGTGAATTCTGTTTTTATATCTTCCACACACACACACACACACACACACACACACACACACACACACACATATATATATATATATATATATATAAAAACTTTATTCTCTCTTTAATTTCAGTGCACCTTGAAAAGAAAATATAACAATTTTAATAAAATAAAGTTATCCATCTGATAACCTACATCTGTTAAATATGAAGTTAAACATGTTCCCCTCGATAATATTCAATATTTACATAATTTTTTAAATCCTACGAATTTCATTTTGAATTTTAGCTTTTGTTATAAAGCAAAATAAAATGATACATTTAATAAATGAAAAATTGATAACCAAGATATATATTTTACATCGACATTATACAATGTTACTAGTAAAAAAGCAAAATTAAAGGATAAAAATGGTCAGTTAATAATATATGCAACTGATGATTGCGTGGTGCATGATACTCAGAACGCGTAATTCTAAGTTATTCACTGAAATAACAATTTCATTGTCTATAATGAGTTTCCTGGTATCAGCATCATCATAAACTACTGTTTCATAACTATGAAACAAAGTATTTTTTAAATAACCGTTTAATTTCTGGTTAATCTTATTAAACCTACAAAAACCTATAAGGAAGTATATATGCCAACATAAATTAACACAGGTATCAGTAGCAAAATATTGACTGAGTATTTCTGTTGCCATTATCAGTCTGAATAGCAGCGAGGTAACAGAGAAAAGCTGGCTTTGCACACTTGTTCACATAAATGTCTGCTCCATTAAAACTCAAACTGAAACTTTACCACATTCGAACGCATTCGAAAAGCAACTTGAAAATAGAGGAATATTTCAAACCACGGTGTTCATTACAAAAGAGCTGGATGGCTTTAAATTAGCAGCACAAACGGCACTTTGTCGATTTCAGACAACGGAGTAATTACAGGTTCCTAATCCTGGGTGGAAGGCAGATTTTATGGTGAAACCGTTTTCATGTTTTTCATTATGTACAATGAAATAAGTGCATTTGTTTGAAATATTTTTAGCTGGACTTGCTTTCCAATTGTGAAAGCAAAAGCTTTTAATGGACTTCGTTTCCTTCCGTAGTGAAGGTATATTCTTCCTTTACCGTCCTCCCTCCTCTCCTGACTGCTCCCTTCTAGATATCATTCCTGACAACATAGATAAGGCTATTTCCTACCACCCATTCGATCACATATTTGTATTTGGAAATCTTCACTCTGAGTGGCTTAAAGACTCTATTACTGATCCGGCGGGCATCCACCCCATGAACTTCGCTATTTCCCAATCCCTTACGCAAGTGGTGCACTTCCCCACTCGCTTTCCAAGCACTCCCTCTGGACACTCCTCGCTACTAGATATATGTTTTACCACTGCACCTGACGCCTGTCAAGTTTCGCTGCTTCGCCCTCTTGGCAACTCCAACCATGCTGTTGTCTCTCTCAACATTTCTTTCCACTCTCACACACACCAGGAGCCTCCTACCTATAGGACCTCCTACTGCTACCAAAAAGCTGACTGGGACACATTTCGGGATTTCTTCTGGCATCCCCTGGGGAAAAGTGCTCGATCTCCCAGTTGATGACTGTGTCTCTGAGGTTTCCTCTTGGGTGAAAGCTGATATTGATGCCTTCATACCCACCAGGAAGTATTGCCTAAAACCTCATTCTTCTCCGTGGTTCTCTCTTGCCTGTTCGGCCGCCATTACCCACAGGAACCACTACTTCTGTCTATTCCAGAGACAGTCATCTGATCACAATAGTCGTTCCTGTATTTAAGAACTGTGGTCAACCCTGGGACCCATCCACCTATCGCCCTATCAGTCTACTTCCAATATTCGGGAAAGTGTTCGAGGCCATAATTAATGCTGAAATAGTTCAACATCTTAGTGCCCACAAACCCTTCTCTGAAAGGAAATATGGCTTCCGCCTTGCCAGGTTCACGGCCGACATGATAACAACCGTTACGGATTACATGCTCCAGACCCTTGATGAGTCAGGGGAGGCTCGTGCTGCTGCCCTGGACATCTCCAAGGCTTTTGACAGGGTTTGGCATTCTGACCTTCTATGCAAGCTGCGGGGTTACGGCATTACCAGATGCTTGCTTGATCTTATCCAATCTTTAAATAACCGCAAAATGAAGTTCGTCTTGAATGGGCATGCCTCTTCATCCTCCAGCACAAATGCTGGTGTCCCACAGGGGCTCTATCGCCCGAGACTCTTCCTTATTTTCATCAACGACCTCCCAGATGAGATCAAGTGCAAAGTAGGCATCTACGCAAATGACACCACAATTTACTCCCTCATCAGTAAAAAACCCGCCGTGGGGGATAAACATAATCTCACTGCTGACCTTGAATAGGATCTACACTCTGTACTGAATTGGGGCAAGAAGTGGCTTGTCAATTTCAATGCATCTTAGACCAAGCTGTTGTCTGTCAATCATCACAGGCAACCTCTGCTGCCTCCCCTAAGCATGGACCAAGCGATTCTCCCTGAGAGCAATACACTGCGCCTCCTCGGCCTTACCCTCTCTTATGATCTCAAATGGAACCACTCCATGGAGTCCATAGCCAAATCCACTGCTAAGAAGTTTGGGCCACTATGTCGGGCCAGAATGTTTTTCCTCGTGAATCCATCCTGCATATGTACAAGTTAACCATTCTTCTGGAGTACTGCTGCCATATATGGTCAGACGCCCCTGCCGTTCACCTCAGTGTCCTCGACAGGCTCCAAAGGAGAATCAGTAATGTGATATGTGGCCTTCATTTGTCTATTCTATAAATACTTTCATGGCTTCTGCTCTGACGAACTTAAGTCACTGGTGCCTCCTCAACAGGTGTTTACTCGCACAACCAGATTGGAAACTGGGTCCAACCCATTCACAGTTAGGTTACCCAAATGCAGACGACAATTCTACTCCTGCAGCTTCTTCTCTGGCACTTCCCGCCTGTGGAACTCGCTCCCATATTCTTGCTTTCCTAACGGATACAACGTCCAGGAATTTAAATGCAAAGTCAATACTCATCTAATAACCACTTGCCTCTATCTCTTTCCCCAACCCATACATCATTATCTTTGTCTCCACCTTTGAAACTTTCATCACAACTGCATACTCGTCTTTCTATTGTTCCTTTCTAACTTGTTCGTCTTCCTCTTCACTCTCTTCTAATTGATCTTTTTACACTTATGTAGCCCCCTGGACATCAGTGGCATTTCCGCCTTGCTCGGGGTGCAATGATTAAAAAATAATAATAAATTCGGGTTTAATTTTCTGATGTCAACTTAAACCTTAAACACTAAACATAAATTATAGTTACACCACTATAACATACCCGATTTATAAAAATATGAAAAATATATTAAATATAAATATTTATTTGAAATATTTTACATGTAGGAATTTCAAAATTTGTATTTTGAGTTTACTATAATAGGAACTGAAAAACATATTTAACTAAGAAAATTAGCTACCGAAAATATAATTAAATTGTAACTGAAATGGCGTCGTCCGCGCTGGGTACTATATACACACGGTTAGTGTTCTCGGTTTAATTATCAAGTTTACTAAAATGAGCTACTGATAAAGGTTTTAACTTAATTTGAATTTTAAATATAAATTGAAAAAAAAACTGCTATTTCTATGTATATATTTTTTCAATCAAATCATCTTTCTCAGAGAAAACGTGCGTTTCAAGTGGGTGTTTGACCTATTTTAAAATTGATGGGTTTTTATGACCTCTATTAACTAAATATTGCTATCAACCAAGATCATAAATTGATCTTTTTTTTTTCGAAATGTAGCAATATCAGTACAGAGAAAAAAGTAGCTAACTATGAAAATTTAATGTCATTTTCGGAAACATTACAATAAACTTACATAAAAATCGTTTTGCTTCTGGGCACCAAACCTATTTTTGGTAGTGTAATCTTCCAGATAAAATTCGATGTTAATATAGAGTAAATAAAATATTTCAGGTAACAGTAATTGGTAAATTTATAATTATTTTAAACACTCAATTTCCTAAATATATTGTTCAAACTGCGTATACGTTTAGCACCGATTTCAAGATCATTCCGGCATTGTCATGCTGAAACATTCAGATAAACCGGCAACCCACAGCGAGTCAATTTTCTTTCTGTCTGAAAACATAACTCTTTTTTTCTGAGTTTCATAAAGAAGACAGATGATACGCAAAAACATTTGCGCTCTGGGTCTCGCAGATGCGCCCTCAATGTAATTAATATCGTACGATTTTGAATTATCGTTGCAAATCGAAGATTTTTGTTTATGTTTGTTACATTAAAGTTTATATTCCTCTGTCTCCTTTCGCACCCTGTCTCCAAATCTTCAGTCATTTATTTTGACGTTTTGAATTGTAACCTTGGACGATGTTCAAAATATAAAAAAATATCTAAGAAGTAAAAGAGAAGCAGGAACATCGTTATTGATTCATTCTCGCTGTGATAAATGTCTAAAGAGGAAAATGGTTTTGCTTTTTGTTGCGGAGGTAGGAATGGGGATGAATGAACGAGGCATTTTTTAACAGATTTATTACGTTAAGATTGAAGGTGCAAGAGTAGGGAACAAGGAGCAAGCATTTTTTTTTATGAGAGGTGCAAGAAGTTTTACATTATATAAGCCGCTTTGTATATATGAACAAACAGATATGGTTTTTTATAGATATTTGGGTTTTTCTTGTAAGCTAAAAAAATACGAGGAAAGAGTTTGAAAAGCATAGTAAAGAAGTGCTCGTTATTTTCTCATGCAGGTAGAATTCGACAAAATTCTTAATTTATATGAAAATAAAATTGACGGATAATCATATTTGCGTACAGATCGATTCATCTATAAAATATTGTGAAAACAAATCTAAATTATAACTCTCGTTCACATATTCATACACACTGATCCACGCACATATATATAATATAAAATATTGAGAGTGAAACTCGACGCATAACTAAACGGCTGAAAATGAATAATTTATTTCGGCAGTGGAAGAAAACTACAACTGTCTCATGCAGACCATTTATTATATTTTATCTTATATAGAACGAGATAACATCGATTAAGGTTATTTTTATCTAATTAATATTTATATTAATTAAATAAAACCTTTTTGATTATGCTATCAGTTTTAACGGGTTGAACAATGACCCATCTCTCCCCTATATATATATATATATATATATATATATATATATATATATATATATATATATATATATGTTAATCACAAGTTTATATCCGAAAACCGTGGAGGAACTGCTTCGAACAAATGAATAGTAAATGTAAAATATCTTTATTTGGATATGTTCATTGAACAATAATCCGTTAATTATAAGTGTTTTAAATATTCTCTTTATTAACTGATATTAATATATGTGTATATACGAGTGTGTTTGTGCATGGGTGTGCAGACGAAAGTGTGTGTGTGTGTGTGTGTGTGTGTGTGTGTGTGTGTGTGTGTGTGTGTGTGTGCAGTGATTTTGCTTCTAATCTGACATCTTGATTTCCGTCAATTACCAACCGCCGTAATATAGCTTTCTTATGTCTAGTCTCTAAACACTTTCTAGGTAACTGTTCTGAAGAGATATTCTCTATAATACTCTGAATTTAAGCACATTGCTAGATTGGCGGCAAGATTCCAAAGATTAAATGTCGAATTGGATAGACGTAACCATGATTGGATCTTCAGATTTTGATCCAAATCACCTGTTAACACCAGCTCTCTTAAATCTTTTTTATGTTTTTCTATCTTCGATTTTTTCCTTGTATTTTTACACACACAGTAAGATCTGCAGAATAGTACGTCTGTTGCATTACGTGGGTGAAAAGATTTAAGAAGTATATACAATACAATATTGTAACACAAATGGAGTTATTTATAAAACACATGTACATGACGTAAATTGTCAAAACACAAGAGATATAGGACCAACCAAAGACACATTTAATATTAGATGGAATAAACATAGGTCTAGTAAAAACTTGAAAATTGTACAAAATTGGGTAACCAAGTGCAGAAATTGATATAAAAAGATAGTACAGCTTCAAACGTTACATGGAGTATAATAAAAACTGCCAAGACTTATAATGGTAAAATATGTAGACTGTACCGGAAGGAAAGTTAGGTATTATTTTATTTACGAGCAAAAATTCATTACTACATGAAAGAACAGGAATTATGACCAAGTGTAACCATACCAACAAATACCTGGTAAGATCATACAAACATAAATTTAAAAAAAGTTCTAACTTCTGTCTAATTTTGAAAATTACTCGTTTCTTAAAAAAAACCCTGCTAAACCCCTGCTAAATAAAACAACGGTAAAATCAATTAATGTAAATCGCCTGAAACAACGATAGGTAGAAACCCGGGTTGCGCAATAACTCGTTTAAAATTATATATAATGATAATAATAACTCGCTTACAAAATTATATATATATATATATAATTTTGAACGGGTTATTGCGCAAAAAAACGTTTAAACCAGTGGTATGAAACCACAGTAAACTGCAAACACATTAAAAACTAACATTACAATCAGGCTAAAAAAATACTACAAAAAACAATGCTAGGACCCTTTTGGAGACGATAAACCTTTATAGTGTTAACAATACTCTTACATACAATTTTACATATTGCACACCAGAAACTGTGATCTAATTTAAAGTTTTATAGAAAAAAGTGATTTCCTAAATTTAAAATTAAATTTAGATATAAAAAATTGAATTATTATAAAAACTGTGTTTAAATACAAAACTATTATATAGTTGTACAAATAAACATTAAAGATAGGTCCAATCCAATTTTCCCCTCTCTTACATTTTCTTACTATTCCCCTCTACTAAACCCAAATCATAACATACAGTCATGAGGCCATAAAGCTATACCACATATTCTGATGTTACATCTGTCTACAAAATTCGTGGCACTTTCATTAATCAACTCTATTCCCTACCCATCCCGCTTTTCAAAATTATAACGGACAATTTTCTAGACTTATTCCCTTTACGCTAACCCCTGCCAACAGCCCACATACAACTCGCCAAATATAAGAAATGAGGCTTTACATACTATTCCACACCAACTGATGAGACATTGTAATTTCAAAACAAAATCTACACTTTTTAGTGGTTAAAAAATTGTACATATCTAAACTAATATATATATATATATATATATATATATATATATATATACACACACACACACACACATATATATATATATATATATGTGCTGTGGTTAGGTTTTTATATGATTTTTCATATGATCAGATAGTTTTTCCATTTTCAATTCATAAATTGTATGACAGTTTTTATATTAAACATGTACAAAAATTAGAAGTTCACATTAAAATCTATATAAAATCAATCAGAACAATTTGTCTGTTGTTTCAGAGGAAACTAGAATGAAAGTGGGAAACTTTTCAAAAAGTGGGTTACGTTCCTTGAAAAAAATATAAAGACAAGTCTAGAAATAATATTTCGGGAACTAAAACTTTACACAATTTCTTTGTAGATGCATTTATTACTTCTGAATGTTAAACTCATCCATATATAAAAACGGAAAACACACATCCATACATGAATATTTATACTTATATGGGCATATGTATGCAATGAATAACACTTCATCCACACATCTTCAATAAATACAAAACATTGATATAAATGTAATTACCAACAAAATCTTTTTCCTGTCAAGATTAAGATTGATTCACATAAATGATATATCATAAAATACTTTTTATTTTTACTTAGGATTGTTTTGGTTTGTTAAGTGTTTTACAAACATAGATATTATTAAAGTCATTTGGAATAAACTAGTTATCTATTCGAAAGGTTGTATTTTATCCCGAACATTTTGAAAAAGTCGAGATATAAGAACAGAATATTTATCTTTTGTGTTCTTTAAATATCAATGAGAGGGATGCCTAGAATATTCGGAATTTAAGTAAATTTTAATTTTAAATCATTTCGAAAATCAAGAAGAATGAAGAGATTTTCATTTGAGACATACTGAAATATGTTGTAAATGTAGAAGTTGCCCATTGTAGTATTGAAATTTAATTGTAAAATAATTAATCGAAAAAGTGTAAGAAATACCATAAGCATTTATCTAATACAGTTTTCTAAATATAAATATTTGCCGATTTCATCAGCATTGATTGAAATGAAAAGAATATAGACGGAAACACACACACACACACACACACACACACACACACACATATATATATATATATATATATATATATATATATATATATATAAAATAGAATAAAGGATTTATCAATTGTCCGATATATATAGTCACCAGGAGAAAGTTCTGTTCCGATGCATTACAGCACATCAGCAACGTTGGAGGTCCGATTATTTCCAGTTGGATTGAGACCCGGAAATTCTATCTCTAAGTTATAGGCGCTCGGTGAAGGAAAATGTATTTTAGGTTATTATATACTCCTGTTAAAACAAACACCTGTAGCCAAGGTTGTTCATTGCTGATAAACGATGCGCATATACAAGTGACTAGGAACATTTTGTAAAGTGCTCAATATTGTCAGATTTTTTGATATTTTGATTGTTTATTAGATCCTATTTTACACTAACGTTCTTTCAAGAGCTAAAGAAAATAATATTTATATTTACGAATTATTAAACAGAAAAATACTTTTCAGTAGATCTTTGGTTTACACGTTTTTTAATCATGCGAAATTAGAAGAGGATCAAAAATTGATACAGTATCATAACCCTTGATCAACCAGGAGAGAGAAAAATATTAAAATATGGTCGCATTATTTGTTTTCAAAATTCATATATACACCTTCAAGCAACTTTTTCCTTTAAGAGGGTCGCGAGTCTTAGTTGTACATCTGATCCATTTGTTAACGCATTTCCTCACTCTCTCACTTGCGTTTTTTCTTTTATAATGCAACGAAAGAGTAGAAAAGTTTTCTCTTTGGACATTCAAGAAAATCAAATGACACACAGCATTCTCTATCAGAGATCTTTTTAAATTTAACTGTTACATTTTACGCAATTTATTTGGCAACAAAAGGAAAAGAGGAACAAAGTATTAACTGCACAAGTTTATTACTATCACTTGATAGCTTTAAAAACTATTTTATCAAAATCAAAAATGATCATTGCAGCCAAATATGAGGACATAATAAACACACCGGAAATTAGAATTTTGGAAATGGTTAGTGAAGTGGCAAAAAGCGCATGGAAATTAAGAAAATGATGAAACATTTTTCGTTCCACATCTTCAGTAAAAAAGAAACATAAGAATATTGGAAAATTTAAATTAAAAATTAATAAAATCATCCTTGACGGTCATTCTCGACTAAACTTGTTTCAATGAAAGATTGCTTATATATATATATATATATATATATATATATATATATACAATAAAATAAATTTCGATGTTCAAAACTGTTGAATAATCATTTCAACATAAAATCCATAAGAGAGATTTCACATTAGGGTCAGGTCTTTGGGATTTACCTTCCTACTTTTCCTTTTGAATTAAAGTTATTTTAATATATATATATATATATATATATATATATATATATATATATATATAATCTAAACGCGATCCAAAACCTACCGCGGTTTCACACTACGGTTCTTCAGGGCATATGGCTAACGACCTAGATTAAAAAAAAACAAATACATATAGCTACTCAGACACAGAAAAAAACAACACAAGCGGTGGAACAAACTGTATTATATAAAAAAAGCCCTAAGAAGAGGTTCTCTTCTGGGTGTTCAACATGATTAAATTAGAGTTAAGTTAGCGCCAGTTCTAGCGATTTAGTTATAATTGGTGTTAGTTTCACTCTGATTAGTATTATATATATATATATATATATATATATATATATATATATATATATATATATTAAAACAAAAACTTGTCTGATCCAAAACTATTTTAAACTGTTTCTCTGCTAATATTTATTGTTGCGCTATTTTTAATATTGAACACATTATTTGCAAGAATCTGCTCACATTCTGCGTATACTTTTACGCGTAACTCTCTCTTCTTCTTTTGTTTATAAGTATATAAATATTATAAGTAGTTTATTATTATATAAGTATTATAATTATCTCACCAAAATAAGGGTAATATAAAGTCTGTTTTGTGAAATGATATACAACTGTTATAAATTATTTATTATAATTGCTGTCCTTATATTCATGGTTATAATTGTGTCGCTCTCCTGTTTTCTTATACGTATCCAAGACTTTTTCACATATTCCTTCATTCAATCAGTATGGTTAGCCTGAATTGATTTTATCTCGCATGCTTAGGGTTAATATTATTATATTACCCCGGTTTATTTATCCATGTGAGAGTGTATCTGCACAAACGGACATTTTGGTTAAGGCTTTAAAATGCACCACCTGTTTACAAAGTTGATTAAGTGCATCGAGCTCATATGTTGCTTCTGGCATCCGTTCCAGAATCATACATCAAATACTAATCTTTTCTTAACTATGTTCTGAATGATAATAATTTTAGTATAATCACATTCTTGATGAGGACATATTTAGTTTTCATTGACTGAATAGACAGTACTACTGTCTGTTGAAGTTTCTAATGTAATCAACTTATAACAATGTTGATGAAAATAGTTGTTTCTAATGTAGATTTTATTTTTCATCATAAGCGTTCATTTAAGTCAATGTGTTTATGACTATTTAATTATTTCAACGGTAAAAATGTTGGGCCTAGATGCTAATTTAATAGCATGCGTAACTGCACCAGGCAAGGAGGTTCGTTAAAGGGATTGCCATAAAAACATTTGTAGACTGACAAGCTAAAACAGGTCAGTAAAAATATGACTGAATTCCCGGATGCCAAGTCAGAATTAATTACATTTCGGACTCTCTTTTGGATATTGTCGAGAACCTCAAGGTGAATAGCAGATGCAACCGAGCAAAAATAACAATATTCAATGCACGGAGGAATGGTAGATTCAGAAATATATAAGATTAATTCTTAACAGAATAACGTTCAGGCTCAACGAATTGCTTCAGACTTCCTTGCAGTAGATGCAGCAATAAATTCTATGTAGTCGTTCCCTTTCAGCTCAGTTGCGAGAGGAAGGATAAAAGGTCTAAGCGTTGCAGTGTGTTGCTCTCTAGGAGATTACCGACATTCGTTCTGATTGCAAGTATGAAAGTTTTTCTATTGAGGTTAGAGAAATGCAGTTCGGTTTTGAATGCATTGAAAATTACGGACTATTTTCTACCCAATTCCTTCTTAGATTAGAGGTCCTTCTCAAGAGCAGCAGCTAAATTTACTTTGCCTAATTTGTTAGATTGAACACATCACTCAATAAATTCCGGAACTAACTAATAACACAAAAACACTTACGCAAGATTCGACTTTATTCATCAATATAAACTCCTACTAGGTTGATACATTGATTCCAACGCTTCTCTAACAATTCAATGATATTATTTGTAGAATGATTTGTCTTTGGCCTCAAAATACATCTGATATCACTTCTTCATTGGAACCAAATGTATTTCCCTTTACCATTCATTTGGGGTTTGCAACAGCAAGTAGTCTCGGAGGCTGGATGTGGATAAAAGCGCGGATAATAGGAATTACTATGCATGTAGTTTGGCCGTCTTTGCGATTGACTTGTGACACGATGCATTGTCTTGGTGAAAGATCACATATTTCTTCTTCATTTGTGGCCGTCCTTTGGAGATTCCTTCCTTCAAACGTTCCAATAATGCAATATGATATTCCATATTGATGGTTCTTTCTTTCTCAATGAAACCGAAGGACAAATACCTTGCGCATTGAAAATACTGAAGCCAAAATATTTCCTGCAGATATTTATGTCTTTGATCGTTTGGAACGTTTTTCACATGCTGCTATTCACCCAGCTGCTTGTCGATTTGACTTTGGAGTGGAGTGGTGGATCCATATTTCAACTATTGTCACATATTTACGGAGACAATACTATTGCTGCGTTGAAACTGTTGCAAACAACGCTCTGAATTGAGTTTTTGATCGACTGTGAGCAAACGCGGCACAAATGTGAACACAACTGTCTCATTGACAAATGTTCATGCAAAATGGTGAATACACTGCCTTCTGATATGTTTAATTCTCCCGCTATTTCAGATACATTCGGCCAAAATGAGTTTGAAGAAATACTTTTGGTGTTTTCCGGAACAACAGCTGGTTTGGGCAACCTGAGAGCTCAGCAAAATTTGCGTCTGTACACCTGCTTTTAATGTTAGCAAACCCCATTTTAATATTTGAGCGGAGTCTGAGTAACACTTATCAAGCAATTGCTTTGCTTGAACAGGATTTTTCCTCATCAGAATACAATTCTTTATCAACAATTATATTAAAATTAATATTTTGTAATTGTTTTGAAAATTTGCAACGGAAGCTCGATTTAACTGTAATTTGTAAACTAATAATCAAATTGTACCCACATTTTGCCATGTGTTATGTGTTATGTGAAGGTTATTTCATAAAATTTTTGAATTTTTCTTGTTGTGCCATTTATATGTCAGACATAGGAATTATTGAGTGATGTTTTGCTACGAGATGGATGTCATTAGGTGTGACATCTGCATAGATCAGGGCATTATCCTGAAAATATATAATGATAAGCTCATGAATTTGATATGTAAACTTTCAGCATATACACCACTCGAAAAAAGAAAATGTTCAAAATTATTTATATATTAGAAAACATGTGTTTATAATATTTTATTAAATCTTATTTTATTAAATCTTATTTTATTAAATTTAACATATATTTTCTGTGTTCAAAGAAAACATAACCCATTAGACACACAGAGCTACTGAATGAGATTTTGAATCTTGGTGTCTTTTGACCCAATGCTGGAAATTAATAAGATTCTTGGTAAGGAATAAAAATACTCGTTTCAATTTGGTCTACAAAGTAACAGTTCTACTGCATAAACCTGTCCGAATAAAATGTCCTAATTACAATCTGATTACGAAGACAATGAAAATCATTTGACATTCTGTGCCTGGTCTCAATGTCTTCCCTTTAAAATAAGAAGTAGGGCAATTAAATTTATTGATGTAATATTATATATATATATATATATATATATATATATATATATATATATATATATTATTGGGAATTCATTCATTCTTCTTTATACGAACCTAAAACATATTTTTAATGTTTCCAACCGGACATTATTCAGGACCTTTAATTTAGTGTTTTTTTTTTTGTTTTTTGTACTAGAAATAAGACAAAGCATTTTTTGGTTCCTAGAAGACTCTGAATAAAACAACATCGTTGAAAATTTTGACATTTTAAATTATTTTTACGTCATGTTTGTGCTTATACTATTTTTTGTTACTTTCCATGCGTAGTTGGTTATTTATGTGCTATTTAGTTTTTTTGTTTTAATTTAAAGGTGGTTTATGAAATTATCATTGGGTTTTAAACCTGCCTGCATTTCATCCTAAGTATATTTTGTTTTTTAAATTTGCTCTGTAGATAACTCCATTGGTTTTAAAAACGAGCTGCAATGCCATATTTTTAAAGGAGTTAGATCAGTTTAATACGCAGTGTTGTTGTTATATTTACGTCTTGATCTGATTTGTCCTGATTGAAATGCTTCTGTATGGCCTCGTTTCTGATGAGATATTTTCCACCCTACAGCCTGTTATCATCAATCGAAATGTCGCAACCCTCTCTTTATCCTTTCAATAGAAGTCCGTGTGTATTAACCCGTAAAATATCTTCAAATAACAGACACTATTTAAGAAAACAGATATTCTTTACTGTTTTACTATTGTTATTATGTATACTATCATTGAAGGCACGGGGAATTCATAGAATTTAAATTCTAATTAAATAAGATTAACTGAATGTCAGATAAGATTAGCCGAATTTCATAATAGTATATAATTTGTCAGATTTCACGCAAAGCAGTTTTATTTTCTGATATTGCCCCCATTAACATTATTTCATGGAAAAAAGAAAAGGGATTTAACCAATTGCGCAAGATAAGTTTTAAACAATATCACAGCAGGTAAAGCATTAAAGACATTAAAACGCAAAAAGATTCAGAGTGTTAAAGAATTAAACAGAGGAACATTATTAATGATCAGAAATACAAAAGAATAACCATGAGGATAGTTGATAACAATTATTTTTGCATGTACATTTTTGCAGATTAACGTTGGTTGAAAAGCATAAATACGGAAGGGAGTTCTACAAACCTGAACTGTTTAAAAAACAAACTTCTGGCATAGAAATTAGGGAAGCATTTAGCCAGCATAACAGTCTATTTTTGAGATATTGATTCTACTCTAGCATTGCTCTTAAATTCATGAGCAGAGATTGAAAAAGACCTCCAATCCATATTGGACTGGGTAAGAAATGGCTAGTAAATTTTAATGCTTCTAAAACGAAGCTACTCTCAATTAACCATCATCGACAATCTCACCTATCTCCCATTAGCATGGACCAGGCTTGCCTCCTAGAGAGTAAAACACTACGCCTCCTTGATCTCACACTTTCAGCGGATCTCAAATGGAATGACTATATCGAATCCATTGCAAAATCCGCTGCTATGAAAGTCGGTTCTCTGTGTAGGGCCCGGAAGTTTTTCCGTCTAAATCTATCCTGCACATTTATAAATCTACCATCCGCCCGTACATTGAATACTGCTGCCATATCTGGTCGGGTGCCCCTGCTGTTCTCCTCGGGTTTCTCGATAAGGTTCAGAGGAGGGTCTGTAATGTGATAGATACCGACTTGGCAGACCGCCTGCAATCTCTCTCCCACCGGGGCGACGTGGCTTCCCTGTGTCTCTTCTATAAATACTTCCACGGCTTCTGCTCCGATGAAATTAGATCACTAGTGACCCCTAAATACGAATTTGAACGAGATACTAGATTAGCAACTAGATACCACCCTTTTACAATGAAACCGATAAAATGCAGCCGTAACTTCTACTACAACTTTTTCTTTCCTCACACTTCCCGACCGTGGAATTCTCTTCCAAATGATTGCTTCCCCGACGGCTACAATCTCCAGGAGTTTAAATGTAAGGTCAATAGACACCTCCTAACACACTAACCTGCTCCCATTCTATCAAACACTCTTCCCATCTGCCCAACCCTCATCCACGGTATCCTTACTCCTCTGTCACCTTCCTCTTGACATTCCCTATGTCTAACCACTCCTTCTCTTTACCTTCCCCTATGTAGCCCCATGCGCAATAGTGGCAGTGGAATGCCTTGCTTGGGGTGAGATGATTTTAAAAAAAAGGTCTTAATATACCAGCAAAGAGCACTTCCTAACAATTACCATGAACGTATTTAAGAATGTCAAAGAGATTACTATATATTTTGTTTATTTTAATTATGTAAATAATAAATGACAACATTTCAATAATTTATCATATAAGGTGCTAAATTTAACTGTAAAATGCTTCCTCTATAAAACTTTCTCAACATATATATTGCAAATGAAAATGGTCGTATACAAGATTTTCATTGATATGTGTTTCAGAGTCTGTTTCTTTCAGATCATTCATTTGTTGCATTATATGTCGATAATAATCAGAATTGTTTATAGATGCGTCTTTCTGAACAGCCGTTATTTCTAATCAAATGAAAGTTTGCTTTGATTCTTCCATTAAATACACCTTCAAATTGTGATGTGCGAAATTTAAGTCAAGTGTTTATTTGTCTATCACATCTGCAAAGAGGTGATAATCGATATTATATTTTTGAATTATCCTCACTCACTCACTATTCCAATATATATAAACAAATATACAAGTGCAAATAAACAGATTATTAACCCTTTTACAACACCGAGTGGCTATTTTTTTACTGTCTCCAAATCTATTTATATTTTAACGTGTATTGATTTGATAAATATATTAAAAACGGTGCTAAAAACAATTACGTATATAAACATTATTTATCTATCTAAGAAAAAGAATATACGAATGATTATTATGTATGAGATATTACTTATATTAGATATACAATGGAAGGAACTCAATCAGAGTTTCTATGCAAACATGCTACACTTATTGAAAGCGAAAGTAAAAACTAAATATATCAACTCTTTCTGAGGAGGTACAAAATATTTGTTCGAAAACACACGAGGGCTGTGGTGTTGCAGAATTCGCTGTGTTTATTATATACAGACATAAGGAAAATATTACCATGTATATATATATATATATATATATATATATATATATATATATATATATATTAATCATTTCACCGAGAGCAAGACGGAAACGCCACTGATGTGCAGGGGGTTACATAAATGTAAAAAGATGAATTAGAAAAGAGTGAGAAGTACAAGCTAGTTAGAAAGGAACAATAGAAAGCTGAGAAAGAAAGAAGGTGCGATGACAGATACATAGGAGGAGAGAAAGGAAAGGTTATACAGGGGAGGGGAGAGAGCTAGAGGCCAGTGGTTAGTAGATGAGTATTAACTTTGCATTTAAATTTCTGGAGGTTGTAGCCGTCAGGAAAGCAAGAATACGTGAGTGAGTTCCACAGGCGGGAAGTGCGAGAGAGGAAGCTGCAGGAGTAGAATTATCGTCTGCATTTGGCTAACCTGAGTGTGAATGGGTGGGACCCAGTTGCCAGTCTGGTTGCACGGTTAAACACTTGTTGGGGAGGCATCAGTGACTTAAGCTCATCCGAGCAGAAGCCATGAAAATATTTATAGAAGAGACAGAGGGAGGCCACATTTCGACGATAGGAAAGTGGCTGCAGTCGAGTCGCCAGATCAGTACCTATCACATTACAGACTCTCCTTTGGAGCTTGTCAAGAACACTGAGGAGAACGGCAGAGGCACCTGACCATAAATGGCAGCAGTACTCCATGCACGGACGGATGGTTGACTTGTATATATGCAGGATGGATTCAGGTGGAAAAAAACATCCTGGATCGACATAGTGACCCAACCTTCTTAGCAGTAGATTTTGCTATGGATTCAATATAGTGGTTCCATTTCAGGTCTGAGGACAGGGTAAGTCCGAGGAGGCGTAGTGTATTACTCTCCGGGAGAATCACCTGGTCCATGCTTATGGAAGGCAGAATAGGTTGCCTGTAATGGTTGACAGACAAGAGCTTGGTCTTAGAGGAATTGAAGTTGACAAGCTACATCTTGCCCCAGTTCACCACAGTGTGTAGATCTCGCTCAAGGTCAGCAGCGAGATTATGTCTGTCCGCCACGACAGGTTTCTTACTGGAGCGGGAGTATATTGTAGTGTCATCTGCGTAGATGCCTACTTGGGACTTGATCTCATCTGGGAGGTCGTTGATGAAAATAAGGAAGAGCGTCGGGCCCAGGATAGAGCCCTGTGGGACACCAGCATTCGTGCTGTAGGACAAAGAGGCACGCCCATTCAGAACGACCTTCAATTTGCGGTTATTTAAGAAAGATTGGATTAGGTCAAGCAGGCGACCGGTAATACCATAACCGCGTAGTTTGCATAGGAGGCCAGGGTACCAAACCCTGTCGAAAGCCTTGGAGATGTCCAGAGCAACCGCGCGAGCCTCGTCAGACTCATCAAGGGCCTGTAGCATATATATATATATATACTTTAGAACATGTACAAACTACTACAAAATTATACATTTTGTTTCAACACTAAAAGAAAAATATGTGTATGCTTAAATAATGGATCATAGTACTCTAGATTACAACAAAATATAATGATTACTTTTTTAAGTATACACACAAATATCATGTAAACATTTCCTTTGATCGCTATTTTAATTCTATGAAACCTAGGAAGTCATAACTCCTAATCAGTTCTTGCTCAGTATATATATATATATATATATATATATATATATACATATATATATCGAATAAAGAAATATGGTTGTTTCAACGAGAGTAGTTAGTATAGAATAAAAAGTGTGAGAAGCCGTGAACGTTTTCTTTGCTTGATAATTTGTATAATTACAAAAACAATAAACATACATTTTAAAAAAACGTTCATGGCTTCACACAATTTTAATTCTATCTGTATATATATATATATAAATATATATATATATATATATATATATATATATATATATATATATATATATCATTTATAAACGAGCTATTTCGCTATCTTGGTTTCCACCATGAGTGGTTTCTTTAGGCGATATTTAATAACTGACAATTATTTTAAATTGTTAAGAACGCTATTTTAACGGTGTTTTATTAGAACGTTCACGAAGCAGAGAATTTATTAATGCGCATTGTTTAAATTCAAACGAATTTTGACGTTTTCATCCATGTTTGTATGAACCTAAAATATATTTCTTAGTGTGGGTGCATTTTGTCTTAATTTCTGTTTTTTTATTTAACAGTTCATGTTTATTTGGGTATGTCATAATTTCTAATTTTTCTTCTTGGCACATTCTACACATTTATCCAGTATTGTAAGGTTTGGCTCTTTTACAATGCTCCACGTTTTGTGTCGATCTTTTTCATATTCTGATTTCAATTTCCAGACTTGGTTAGCCAATTTTGTATTGTTTTTTATTTTTCTATTATAAATATGTATCTGTGGCTGAACAATCAGGTCTTAAAACTGTCTTTGGTTGAGCCCAAATATATTTTTGGGCCATATGGGTCATGTACATCTGCCTTAAAAATTATTTATTTTGTGTTACAGGGACGTTGAAGTGGACATTTTTTTTTGTCCTTGCAGTTGCATTCTTTTTTGGTGGTTTTGTTTTGTACGATGCTATTTAAGTTTCTGGCGTTTTGTATTTTTTATGAAACTTTCTGAAATATTAGTGTAACTATATATAACTTAGTTTGAATGTGTTTCTGTTAAAGACTTTGTTTAATTCTGATTGTTTTGGAAAGTGCTTATCTATTAGTTTTAAAATATATGCCCTATTTTGGGCTTTACTTTTAAATTAAATGGTGGGTTGAAACAGATAATATTTCGTTTTCTATCTTTGTTTTTAATTTGTCTGTTTGATTGAGAATTATATTGTACAATATTTGTATGACCAGAATTCTTTAGTGCATCTTCATATAAATTTTTCTTTTCATTAAATATTGATTTGTTTAACGAATTATTAGATAGTCTGTATTCTATCATTAAGATCTATCTATCTATTCATTAAAAGGTAAAATCAGTTATTAAAAGTCGCCTGAAGAAACCACTCATGGTGGAAACCAAGGTAGCGAAATAACTCGTTTATAAATGAAAAATATTCACACATTCTACAATGGATCTGTTTAGTAACACTTTTTAATACATATATATGAACTGGTCTAACCCTATTAGGAACAAAAACTAAATATGAACAGTCAATTTATATATATATATATATATATATATATATATATATAATTTGAAGCCACAGAAAAAATCTTTAAACGAAATATTTAACATTAAAAACAGAAAGATACAAATATCAACACAATAATTTCAAAATACATATATAGGGAATAAGAAAAAAGAAAGAATTACCAAGCACATTGAACGGGAAATCATGAAAACTGTACCTCTACACAACAGCAATATCCGGAAGGATCTAAAGTGGGGAGGCGTTCTGTTGGAGTAGTTGTTGTATATTGTTGCAGATTAACGAAATTTGGCTACGTCGTAATAGCCCACTATAAGTCATAAAAGATTTTAAAGCAAGAAAGGCAAATTCAGTTTAGAAACAACATTTTATATATACACATCTCAATTAAGGTTTTTACAATTAAATAATCCTTTAAAGATGGGTCCAACGGATGTTAAAAGTTTCATGACAATAAATGCTGAAAAGAGAATTAATGCTTAGGTATGTGAGAGCGGTGTAAGTAAGGAATGTCTTTGATGTATCCCCTCCTTTGGTCAGTAAATGGTTTTGAGACAGCGAAGAAGAAAAGAAGAGGGAAGGGCGGCCAACATAGCCAGTCGCTTGACGTCGGTCAAGAGAGATACAAATTAAACTCTTCTCTCTCGAGTCTGTGTGTGTCTGTTTTGTGATGCTTTCTGTATCGGCTTTTTATTTCATCGTTTTGGATCGCAGCAGATCATTTGGGAATTCACATCCGTATTTGATTCTGGGCTTCCCATAAATAAAATTCACGTAGGCTCGCGAACCGGAATTTAATATTTAATTAATTTTTAATTTTCAACCGGAACATCTGCGTGTAGCCGGGGTCATTTGTTTTTTGGTTGGGAGGGTGAAATTACCCGGTATCTCGCTTTGCTCGGTATCACCAATAATTTTACCCCCAGTAAACGTAGTTGTTTTTGGTATCTGTTGTCGCTTTTTTTTCAAAGAGTAGTTTTCGTTTTGTTTTACTGTTTTCTTTTTTTGTTATAAATAAAAATATGTTTTCTTTCTTCCATTTAACCGTGCTACTGGTCTTCGTTTTCATTTTTGATTTGTTTTCATTACTCTCCTCGTTACATGATTGGTAGTTATCCAAATCCCGTATTGATTCGATGGAATATTTTGGTTTTATATTTTTAGAAATATACGCAGGTTATAATGTGTCTATTGAGACATTACTATGGACATCGTCTGATTTGCTATAGTAAAATATTTTTCGTGACAACTTAATACTTGCAATCGACCAGTGTACGGAGCTTCTAACGGTTGTCTTACTCAGTTCTTATCGAAAAACTTTTACATATTTGTAAATCTTTTGAAATGTAGGAATTGGGTGTTGAATGTAGGTGTCCGGTGAATAATTTGTTTATTTCAAATTTTTGCATTTCGTCGGTTAAAACTTTAACGTGCGAGTTTATTATTTTGTTGTTTTTGTTCTTGGTAGGTTCGATTAATAATCGGGGCACTCTTGCGTGAGTCCCTATTACAGCAGTGAATGGAGAATTGTTTGATTCGATCGGAGTTCTCCTCATTCCCTAGAAGAACGATAGGTAGAGCTGATAACCACGATTCTTTTCTGGCTATAATAGCTGTTTTTGGTTTCCGTGAGCTCGCTCGACTAATCTCTTTGCTTGCGGATGGTACGCTGTTGTTCGTAACCGGAGGAAACCCATTATTTTTTATATTTCTGTGAATTGTTCGGATGCAAATTTGCTTCCTCTGTCTGTAACGACACGAAGAGGAACCCCAAATCGGGAGATCCACAGATTGAAAAAATGCATTGCTATTGATTTCGCCTTAATTTCTATTATTGGGCATGCTTCTATCCACCTCGAGTTTCTATCAATGCATATTAATAAATATCGGTATGTCGAAAGATAAGACAGTTTGGTTCTTTACTGGTGGTAAGGAACCGATAATGTCAACATGTACATTACCAAAACTGCTGGAAGGTAACTGAAATGGACTCACATTGCTCTTTGTGTGCTTATGATTTTTGCTTGTTGGCAATGCTGGCATTCTGTGCACCAAGTTTTTATTGATTTATACTTCTTCGGCCAATAGTATCGGGATTTTATCATTTTACTTGAAGATGTTATTCCCGGATGTGATAAATTATGTTAACTCTCAAATACCGATTTTCTGAGCTTCTCTGTCACAAAAGGTCGTGGTTTCATTTTTATTTATTGTGTATGGTTTAAGTGGATGTTTGAATGCCTGAATTTCATTGTCAGTAGTTTCATTATTTCTTGTAAATCACATACGTCAATAGTGATAGCATTAACAGCTTGTGTTAAACAATCAGCTGCTATATTTTGTGAGTCTTTTATATGTGAAATATCATTCACATATTTGCTGTTGTCTATCTGATTTTTGTAAAGTCTGGGTTTTAAAAGCACTGTAAAGTGGTTTGTGGTCCGTCAGTAACATTACATTTCTGCCTTCTATTAAATGTTAAGAATGGTGTACTGCTAGATAGGAAGCTAGTAGTTCTCTGTCGTAGGTGGAATATTTTTGTTGTGTTTGGGATAATTTCTTTGAAAAGAAGCCTATGGGGATGGGTTGATTATCAATCATTTGGTGAAGTGCTGCACCCACCGCATAATTTGAACTGTCTGCTACAATTTGTTAGTTGTTAGTTTTCGAGTTGGGGAAGCTAGAACTGTTCTATTTGATAAGGAGGTTTTTATGTTTTCAAAAGATTCAATTTCTTCCTTTGTTAAGGTTAAGGATTGTGAATTTTGGTTTAAACGTATATTTTCCGTGCGCGATAATACAATATTGCTGAAATTTGGCACAAGTTTCCTGTAAATATTTGCCATTCAGAGGAATCGGCGTAGCGATTTAGAATCGTTTGTTCGAGGAAATTCACTTAGTTCATTCGACTTTTTAGCATTACAAGAAATGTGAAATCCTAAAAAGTCTAACTCATTAGCACTATATATACATTTGGAGAGACAAATTTTAAAGTCGTACTCACTTAGTTTTTGTAGTACCTGGTCGACATGCTTGGAATGAGCTTCTTCATCTTCTGAGAATATCAGGATATCGTCGATACATACAAAAGAACAATCCTTATCGCGAAAGATATTGTCCATCATTCTTAGAAAAGTGTATAATGCGTTCCGTAGTCCGAAAGGCATGAAGTTATATTCAAATAACCCGAAATGGGTAGAGATAGCTGCTTTGCAGACATCCTCCGGGTGAACAGGTATCTTGTGATAAGCAGACGACAGATCAAACTTTGAAAAGAACTTCTTGTGATGAAAATTTGAAGACAAGGAATTTGTGTTTGGGACCTGATATCTGTCGGCTTTTGCTATAGTATTTAAATGTCTGTCGTCGCCGACAGGTCTAATGTGTCGTCTGATTTTGGTACCATGTGTAAGGCTGAACTCCATTCTGAGTTCGAAGGGAAAATTATTCCTGCCTTTAGGAGTTTCTTGAATTCCTCTTTCGCGGTATCACATTTCTGAGCTGATAACTGTCTGGCTCTGGAGAAGGTAGGAGGATTGCTACCAGTTTCTATTCTGTGCTATATCTTTGGTTTTGTTGCGTTCGTTTCGCGATAAGGAGAAATTGGATAGTTGGATATTTAGTTTGGATATTTTTCCAGAATTATTCGTATCGTTTTGTTATCATCTTTGTTCGGTACTACATCTATATTCATAATGATTCATGATGGATGTGCATTGGATTCTCTGTTAGTCATTTTATCGACTAGTTTGTTGTTTTTGCAATCCACCACTAACCCGATATGGTTTAGAAAATCATATCCTAGGAATGGCTGAGCAGTTTCGGCTATTATGAATGTTCAGATGAATTCTTGTCTGAGGTTCTGTAGCGTTAGATTCAGTACCGTTTGTCCTGAGCATTCAATGTTTTTTTTTATCGTTGCCAGACACTAAACTGATATTGGTTGGGTATGTCATGGCTCCATTTAAATATCTCTTTGGAAATATCGATACGGCAGCTCCTGTATCCACAACAAAATCTAATCTTTAAGCTCCTAACCGTGCGGCTAGATTGAGAAGTGCCGAGGAAATGGAAGCTAACATTTGGACATTCCATTTATTCGACCATCTGCACCACGGCTTGCAAAATTTTGCACGTTCCGCAAAGTATAAATGTGCTCAGCAGATTTTGGAATGTTTGTCCTTGTTGAAAGGACAAACACTGGTGAGCAATGTTTTTCACAGTGTAAACAGCCATGTGTATTTTTAGTTTCAGCTTTATTTTGCTGTCCTTCCTTTTGCTTCTTCGAAATCTGTCGAATATGTGCTGCATCTTGTGTATTAAAATATAATAGTAAGTCGTCCGCCATTTTCCCAAAATTTGTGTTTAAATCGACTTCCGCTGCTACTACAGGTTTAATAGAGTGAGGTAGGTCTTCTATGAATTTGTGGCGTACGATATCGTCCCCTACGCCAATTCGACCTGCTATTGACATGAGTTCGTTCAGGTACACTGAGGGACGACTCCTTACTGTTGACGACAACATTAATTTGTCCAGCATCTCCGGTTTTGTTTTTTCGTAAGCGCCTGTCACTGTTTCTTTTAGTGAGTCATAGTCCTTTGATTTCAGTATAGTTGGTTGTATATTTCCTACTATGTCCATGGGGAGTGCTGCCAAATGTTGAAAAATCTTTGACTGGGCTGTCTAATATATGCAATATTAAATTGCACTCTATAATTGCAAACCAAGCCCTTACATTTGGTTTGAGGAAGTTTGGTGGTTTTATGTTAACAGCGTGAATTGTTTGGTTTGGATCTGTTGAAGTTTTTTTCCGCGTCCGTTGCCATATTGAGTTTGTTTTGCAGAGAAATATTCAAATTTCGCTGAAGGTCCAAATTTTTTTTTGTGTGTGTTTATATATATATATATATATATATATATATATATATATGTTGAAATCACGTCGGGTATTAACCAGTTTATTGTGGGGAGTCGTTCTGTTGGAGTAGTGGATGTATATTGTTGCAGATTAACCGAAATTGGCCTCCTTGTAGATAGCCCACTACAAGTCATAAAAGATTATAAATCAAGAAAAGCAATTTGAGTTTAGAAAGAACATTATATATATACACATATCAATTAAGGTTTTGACAATTAAATAATCCTTTAAAGATGGGGCCAACGGACGTTAAAATGTTCATGGCAATTAATTCTGATTAGAGAATTAATGATTAGTTATATGGGAGCGTATTTGACGTATTCGCTCCTTTGGTCAGTAAGTAGTTTTGAGAGAGCGAAGATGAAGGATGGGGAAGGGCGGCGAGTATAGTAAGTCGCTTGACATCGGTCAAGAGAGATACTAATTAAACTCGTCTCTCTCGAGTGTGTCTGAGTCTGTCTGTGTGTGTGTGTCTGGCGATGTTTTCTGTATCGGTTTTTTATTTCATCTTTTTGGATCGCAGCAGATCATTTGGGAATTCACATTCGTATTTGATTCTGGGCTTCCCATTGGCCGACAAATAAAGTTCACGTAGGCTCGCGAACTAGAATTTAATATTTAATTAATTTTTAGTATTCATCCAGAACATCTGCGTGGAGCCGGGGTGCGCACCGACGAGTTTTGGTCATTTGCTGTTTGATTAGGAGTGTTCAAATATCCGGTTCCTCGCTTTGTTCGGTATCACATAGATAGTCTATGTCTGCATTTAAATCTGTCCATAATTACCGTTGAAACAAAGTAAACGTTTAAACAAGCAAAACGAGATAAAGGGAAATGTAGACATTTAAATAAATATTATATTCCTACTTAAAAAGTAATACAAAAGAGCAAACACAAAACAAAGCGCAGCCCCACTAAAAAAAGAAAACTTTCACATTCATACAAAAGCACAAGTAAAACACTGAATTACAACCAATCAAAATCATATGATAAGCACAGAAAGCTGAATAAAAGGAATAGCCTGAAAACGCAACAATAACCAAATGCAAATATTCACAAACCAATTTTTTCTAAACCCAAATATCAACAAAAGCCAAATATTAACAAAAAACAAAATAAAAACACCAAAAATAATACAACTGCTTCATCAAAACCAATGAAAATTAAGTGGCCCTATACACTCATATTGTAAAAAGTGATCTGCTCAACACGGTACGAAGACATCATCTCTACATATTAAGAAGAGGACAGTTCTACATAAAGCAATTAAGTTGAACTATACATCGAAACGCTTACAAATATTTATATGTTTCATGTGTTTCTGTATGTGCATATATATATATATATAGAGAGAGAGAGAGAGAGAGAGAGAACGAGAGAGAATTCTTCCTAACACTATATATACTAGGCCTCTCAAGAGAGAGGGAGTCGGGTTGGTAGTAATTCACTTCAAACCAGAATGACAGTCATACTAACACCTTCCACATTTTGTATTGTTTTTTTCTTGTAAATGTATATTTGTTATTTCCACCCTTGTCGTGTTGTTCTTTTCGGGCCTTAACCTGGTCCATAACAGATAGATAGATAGATAGATAGATAGATAGATAGATAGATAGATAGATATAACTGTATGTTCAAATAGTGTTTATGAATTCAAGCAATATAAACATTATCGATAACTCTATATACGTTAATACCAGGAAGGCTTTACTTTCCATTGGGTAAGAAATCATTTCCTGATTTTGAAATAAATGTGATGATTAGATTATTGTTTAATATCTGCAACTTTTATTTTGTCATTGAAATATTTATGAACTGATACTACATTGTTACATGCAGTATACCGAATGCCAAAATGTTTTCTCAACCGTTATTTTCAATCCTTTTTATTTCTAATTGTCTTTGTTTATCAAACCCTTGAACTTCTATTTATTTATACTTCTTTTCACAAAATGAACTTTATCTATTGCAGCACAACTCGAAAAACCTGTGGCCGCTTTAGATAGAGAATTTTGTACCAACTGACAGTAGAATGCACCTTATTACTGTTGCCATTTCGAACGGCATTAACGTGTGAAAAAATGGCGGAATGAGCTCTTACTTGAAATCGGTAGCCAGAAGGTAGATATTTCCTAACCATCAAATTTGAACACAAAGCCAGGTTGCAAATGATAAAAGTCGGAAAACTTTATCATACAAGGCGATTGCACTCTGGTTGATCTTTGACGAGAGTATATCTCGACCCATAGTAAAAAGTATATCTCCTCTAACAGTAACATGGCTTCATTCGTGATATGATCTTTACTGAAAAGGAAAACATTTGGAATAATACGGTTACCTGAGCATAATTTGATTAATGAGCAGTGTCTTATAATCATCTATATTTTTTCTTGCAGTAATAAATGCTTTTGTAAAAATTTAAATATAGTAGAATTGATAAAATTTTAAATTCATTATGAATGATGTGAACTTAATTTACATAAAACTTTAAACAAAACAATGCTAATTTTCCATATAATTTTCATCTGATCTCTTCGACTTAAAGATGCTGAGCGTAAAGCGTTGTTATAAGGCGTATTCAAAAATTGTTGTTCCATAAAAAATATAGAATTTCACATGATACATCAAATGATCATAATTACATGAAGGGTAGAATTTACCAAAATATATATTCAAATACCTTGACTGTATTTCGAATGTAGAAATAGATAGGGTTTAATTAAATACATTTTTGTATGCAGAACATATAGAGATAAATACAGATAATACAGTGTTGTAAAAAGATGGCGTATTTGTCAATTTGCTGTGCATGTTAGAAAGTTTCTAAATCAGGATTTTTCTAACAGATAGATCGGAAGGATTGAACGATTTTATTGGCCTCCGCGTTCTCCAGTTTTGATTTCGTTTGTTTTTTTTTCATATGAAAAAATTAGGTACGTAAGCAAACCTAGTTCATTAGAAAATCTGAAAGCTAAAATAACTAATGTGATTCCAGTATTAATGTAAATCAGCAAATGTTTTCCATGAACTGCCAAATTGTATTAATCTTTGTATTGCTAAAGATGGAGGATATAGGGAAACTTAAATGAAATTTCCATAAAACCTTATATGGCTTTATTTCTTTCTAATCATTTTCACAAATTATTTCTATCGCAAATACAAATAAAGTTACATTTTTTTAATGTGAACATGATATTTATGGAAAGGATGATTTTCGTAAGTTATATTGACAGACTTGTGTTGTATTCGTAAAAAGTTATGAGATACAGTCTACCCAATTAATTTTATGGAGACTGTAGAATATCACAATATATATCCAAAGAGTTTCACTGTATTCGGAATCTAGAATTTGATAAGTTTCACAGAAAGAACTTAGCATCCCAAAGGTAATTTTCTTTAGTTATATTTAACGACGTTTGTTATAATCAGAATGTAGAATGTTCAAGAGAGATTAAAAGGATTTCAATGAGTTTAAATTTTTAAGCACTGAAATATAGTTCAATATCATTGTTAAGATTTACATAATATTAAACATTTTGAATGGCAATAAACTAATAAATATAAATAAAACCATCTAAGAAAGCGGTATTTGTATGCCTATATGTGATAGCATAGTAAATATTTTGAACAGAGCGTCGAATGTAGCTGATGCAGGTTAAATCGTACAGCAATTTTGATTTAAGATAATGAAACATTTTATTAAAAATAACAGGTTTTTATGATATATGAATGGATTAATTTTAATTCATTATCTTTTAAAATTGTCTTTTATTGAAATAAGCGTTTACCGATAACTGTTTTCAAGTTATCATTTCTGTTATACATGCATGAATTTGATATAGGTCCGAATTATGTAAGGTCTCGAAGTTGATGCACCACAAGACCAGTTAACATGTCTGCTTTTCCTCAGACGAGATTATACCCTTATGCGGCGCCCAGTCTGGTTGCTCTACAAATGAATGCAGAGAGTCCGATCGACTGATGCATTCAGTTTATCTCTTCAGACTTTCAATGACAGTCCAAATAATTTATGGCCTCCCTATGTAGGCATATGTCCTATGGAGATGCAGCACAAAACCAATTAATATATGTAAAACTGAGCTCGTAAGTCCGGGCAAAAATTCTTGTCAGGTTTTCCCCAGACGGGACTCGACCCTTTCGGTAGAGCACGGTCTGTGTTCCTCTCAGCCTGAAGGCAGAGTGTCCAGCCAAGTGAACGACTGACGCAAGCAGTCGATCCCTTCAGACTGTCAGCGACAGTCGGCATTATTTACGACCTCGCCTTGCGGGCAGAAACACGAAGTAGATGCGACACAAGGCCAGTTAACGTGGGTAAAACGAAGCCCGTAAGCTATGACTGTTAATGACGGTTTGAAATCACAGACTCCTATAAACATTTATTTTTATAGCTACCTCGGTCTACCATTCCATTCCACATTACTTCTTCCTCTATTCAATGTTAAATTGCAGGACAGATTGAGTTCTGTAGTTTTGATTGGTAAACAGTCTAACGCAGAAAATAATGGCAACCTTCTCCGGTAAAATCTATTGAAAAAAAAGATGAAAAATTTATTCGAAAATGCTTTAATAATTCTGCTGTTATTAACACAAAAACATTCAATATAGTGATTTTCTAAGCAAAGCTTAAATGTGGTATAAGCTCAAAAATAGGGGAAATCTATTGAGTATCGAACTCACTAATTAGTCGTAATTTTTCTAGCAAGACAAGCTGTTATCTATTAAGAATATAAACGTAAAAAGCATAAAAAATATATTAGATCATAGGATTTAAACGGGAATTAGCCTATACATAATCCGATATTTAGACTTAGATAAATTCGAAACAACTCTTGATAAATAACGGAAAGTTGTTTTCATAAAAACATTTATATATTCTCTTTTATCTCAACTTACTATTCTTCTTTCAAATTTCTTGTGTGTAAACATATCACCCACACCTTCTCTAGTAATTGTCTTACCGGTCCTAAGCAAAAATGCATGGAAAAGGGTTTTGGTTTAGACCAACATTCGACGGCAGTAGTAGTTGATTTCATTAATTATCAACCTATTTGCACATCTAGTACCGCACTTAAATTATGTGTTGTGGTACCAGAGAGAAGATCAGAAGAATCGCAATGATAATATTTAAAACACAGCAAAACTAGGTTACACTTGTAGGTAACAGACTGATGTCTAGATATCATGCAGGTTATTTGTTTGATTTTGTCCAAAACCTCAAGATATATTGCAGAATCACGAGAGCAGATATGACAATGTCCAATGTAAAATATATTAAATATATATTTTTTATATTTTTCTTATTAATATTAGATTACCATATCATCTCCTTTTGTTATTCAGCTTTTGAACTGTTAAAGATTAGAAAAGCTGTTAATTAGATAATAGAATAATAGAAGCCTTGTAACAATTATTGTTATGTAATGAAAGCACATAATCTGGAAAAAGGTTTAAACAGTGTAATCATTAGATCATTCAATTTATTTTTATAATCTACAGCAAATTACGAATGCAAAATAAATAACATTTAATACTTTTTTATTTGCTTTATAGCGAATAGAAATATCAAAATCTGTAATAAATTGAAAAAAGATCACATATCTATGAGAAGGTATTGAGAAATTAAAGGAATCTATATTTCGATAAAATTTCTTACTTCTGTAAATGTTATATTTAAGAGGTATGCGCATTTGTAAAGTCATCACTGAATGCGCTATTATTTTTCAGGAGCAAGATTAATTATTAAAACATTCATTAAATATTTTGGTAGATATTAAGTTTAAATAAATATGAAAACAATAGGCATGTCTATTCAAACACGTACAAAAATTGGGTTTACAGAAACAACTAATAACTTATAATAATGATAATAATATTAATAATAATGTCTACGCGTATTCTAGGATACCCGTCTACTGAGGTGGCTATCTATTTCCTATTGCAGACAATTGCTTCGGTAAGTGATCTAACTCGACGTTTTTGACAAAATCAAAAGAATAACTTGAATGATATCTAGTCTTCAGTTTCTTTTTGTACTGACATAACCTAATTTATAAGTGGTACTTGATTGGAATGATAGGTCACTTATTACTGTGGAGATTGCTGTTTGCAATTCTGACAGTTCCATACTTCGAGTTACTAGTTATCTCTCATTTCTCGCTAGGGTAACTCGGTTCTAACTACCTACTCGGCTTCAATGCATGTTTTTCAAAAACTTAAATGTAATATAATTGACTCCGCTCTTCAATAATTTATATTTCTCGGAATGTTTCACTTCCGATAACTCTTTGTGTTTCAGAGCTTTTTTTGTATTGGCTGAGATGAAATGTTTGAAAACAGTCGTTTGTGTTTTATTGATGAATATTTAATATTCCGAATTCATGTAATTTGTTCTCAAACGTGAGTATGATGTAGGAAACCATAATTTTTGTATGTAAGATTTTACTGAATAAAAAGATGAAGATGTTTAACTAAAAACGGATTTGATAATTCCATGCGCCAAGAAATGGGAAAAATCGTGAAACATTTAGAAAGTCATTGATGGTTAAAAAAGTAAACCATGTGAAAAACCAGAGTGCTGAGAGATAGGGAAAAAATCATTGGAAAAAAAGAAAAGTAGGCTGAATTGCGATATGATATTTGTCCATCTGTTTGGAAGTGAATGTTAGACGATCTCATTAAGGAAGAAGGAGAGGATTTAGGTAACAGAAATGTGGTTCCTGGGTCACGTAATGATTAAAGAGTGCGTAGAGAATTTAATAGTCACAAACGGATAGAAGAAAAGAGAGATGGAAAAGCAGCGATAGACCTACTAGATGGGCCTGAACAAATGGATGGCAGTGCGTGGTGCAGGAGAGATACCAAGAGGAAGAATATTGAGAGAGACAAGAGACAGAGTCAAGTGGATGTCCGTGATGGCCTACCTCCCGAGAAGAAACTGCACATGAAGAAGAAGATTGTCGGACATGTTTCTTATATATTAAGACGGCACCTACAAGGAACCGGGGGAACAAACTCACTCAACTGATGCTTAATGTGAAATGAGTGCTTAGAAAATTTGACTCTTACTGAAATCAAATATGGTAGGTTAGAATAGCCAGTAACTTAGCCAAGAAGCTTGTGTGATTATATGGCAGAACAAAGAATGTGCAGAAGAGTGCAAAGTCAAATATTGCATGTTGTAAGTTGCAAAGTGTGAGTTATGATCGCCACGCCTTTAATGGATATGCCATATAAAGAAGAAGAAAATTAAAAAATACACTACATGTAATACTTCTGTTCCCTTGTCTGAAGAATTTAGTTTGCAGTTGATTCTGTCTATATCTCTGACATAAGTTATTGTAACAATTTACACTATCGTTTAGACGGTTAGCCTCATCTTTATTGCGTATTCACGTTTCCACCGTTGTAGTCCATTGACCTACGTCGGATGCTATACATTGCAATATAGAAGCGAAACACTTATTTAATCAACTAGAGGTGGTTGTTCTAATTCTACATATCATGGATTCTTTTTTTTTTCGATATCTCAGTTTCAGTTCATTCTATTTAGAAACATAACTCTCCATGTTTTTGTTTCCTGTGTTGTGGATAAATTTGAAGACAAAAATTAAAACGATGTAAATAATGGAAATGGCATTTAATTGTTTTACTATATTTGCAAATATAAGTGCTAATTGGCTCTGTTTCCTATCGACAGGAAAACAAAGTAATTCAACGATAACAATTTTTTAAAAGCGGATTATGCATACGCTGAATACACAGCATGGGGTATATCAGTTAATGTTGTTTATGTTTCTTTCAAGTAAAAATGAATGCCAGCTGCTGCAAGAAAAATCTGAATATCTTTTATCGATTATACATTTTATTGCGTTAAAGCGCAGACAATGAAGTTTATGCCAATATTTGCATAATTTGTACTCAGATATTATAAGCTTCATATTCCTCATTGTGATTTACAAAATAGTTTTTTGCCAATATATTTAGTGCTGTTATCATAATATTGCGTTAAATATATTAAATAAAAATATACATTGTTTCTAATATGTTTTTTCTAATTTTTCAGAGAATTAATTCAAGATCCCCAGAAAAAGAAAAACAAAAGAAAGGGCTACAGAAAGAATCAAGAGATTAAATGTGTTAAACCTTAATATATACTATCTTTCTCTCGTTCACAGATGAGTCTAATAATAAAAATGGTTATTAGCATAGAGAACATGGTTACAACAAACGTTTCTAAAATCCACTTGAAAGCTTACACCTGTTCTCGAAAGATAAGTGTTATATCGGAATCTGCGCACGCAAGAAAGGCAAATACTAGCTTCTGGGATCCGTTCTGATGTTCGGGTGAACCAGTTTTGAGGTCAAAGTTCAGCGCATTAGCTTCTTTTTAGTCAGCAAAACTTTCTCAAATACCGACATGTAGAGAATCCAGGAAAAAATCCGATCTTTAGTGTTTTTTCGCTCCTTTATTATTCGCTTCAGTGATCGAAAAGGTGACTTAAGATCGATACGTTTTATGAACTCTCATCAAGCGTTTCTTTTGTTGCATGTTTACGCGCAAGCTTCAATATCACAGATTCGATCCGACACTTCCTGGAAGGGGGTAAACGATGACAAGCATCGAAGAGCCTTTTGTTTCAAGTCATTCTGCGTTTAGGCTGGCTGGGTTGAATTACGTTCGTGATAAATTGTGTTAATCATGTACATCCATCAAAATTGCAATAAATCGATACATGCCATTTATGCTCTGTTGAACCCTTGTCATTCTATCGATCTTGTCAAATAATCAAGAATTAGAGCTCGTTATTTAACCAAATGATTTAAGTAACGGAATGAAATTGTCTGAACACTGCATAAGAGAAAAGATGTGAATAATGCAACATTTTCAAAACGATTAGTTTGAATAGAATATTAATCAAATGGGAATTGGATAAAATGGATTCCGTTTTTGAAAGCAAGAAACGATTCATTGTGCTGTTTGCTCAGGGCGTTTCGTGGGAAAATTACATCAGAATCCACAATGCTTTTTATGGACACATTTTTAACTAACAAATCCCACGTGTACACACAAAGAGACACACGCATGTGCGAAGCAAAGAATGTGATGCCTACACACAAATCTATGCATTCACGTCATCCAACATAATATTGCCTAATCAGATCTCAAACTCAAGTATTACCATATTATGAATTTCATCATTAAAAATCTAAAAATATTGATCATAACTTTTAATTCACATCTGTCATAATTTCATGTATGAATTTTTCTGTGGTTTTATAGTGATGTGTTTTCAAATCATATAGTTTTATTTTACTTTTATGAACTAATTTAACTATATTCTCTTGTGATGCGTACGAATATTAGTTTTATTTAATTGTTGAAGCGAGATTATGTATCGTAGCAATAGAGCTGTTAATATGATGCCATGTATAAAATATCTATGCTAGCTATCCTGTTGCTAACATATCTCTGAAGAAAAATTGACAAATGAAACTGCTACAAAAAGTCATGCTGCGATTAAGCAGCATGTAGGAAAATACGACGGGAATAATTGGTATGTATTCGAGAAAAAATGAAAGGGAATTAAAGACAATTCAGATTTATTTTGATTTTTGAATTCATACTTCAGCCATAGCATTGTGTTTGGTGGAAATAGAACGACAAAAGGTTCAATAATAATGGAAACGTATGAAAGATGTGCAAAACATTCCGTAACTTTAAAATAAGGTTGTCAGAAGTAATTTTATAGCATTTTTAAGGTAAAGTTGGATAAAGTAAAATAACCATTTTTATAGAGTGTATCATTTCCAAATAGACTAACACACACACACACACACACACACACACACACACACACACACACACACACACACACACATATATATATATATAGCAATCTGGCTATTGGGCGGGTATAATGACAATATACACGCTAAAAAGCCTGTATTCTTCTACCGAACGCCCATAGCCCAGAGGTAGAATATCCGACTGACGCCAATTCCGTCAAGCTTCAATTCTGGGTTAAAAGCAATTGGAGTCTAACCATACCGATGAGCTGTGATACAGCGAAACAGATCTGTCTGCGGATGACTATATATATATATATTACAGGATGCGATATGTAAAGGTAGTCATTGTATATTTTGAATTTCGAGTATGCACACTGTTTTTTTTAAATACTGCCAACTGTGCAGTATTGTATGGCCTTTTGGTCACCCAACGTGAGAAAAGGTGCACCTGATGCAATGAACTACACCAGAAATTAAAAATAACATGCTGTACTGCTTGTCATTCGCGCCAGAATATCAAATACAAATATTACACGGTGTTTCAATGTCAAAACTACCATAGTGCAGAAGTTATAGAAAGATTTGAATGAGTCTGATAGTGATTAAAAATGTATGAAAGTGCCGAAGACTCACTTTTGTATATCTGATGAGAAAGAACCCCGAAATTGTTAGTAACAGCCACGGACTTAACACAAAGGCGGCCTACTTAAACTGCAAAAAACTTGAGGAAGTAGTTCCGTCTTGGGTCAAAAGAGGCTGGCTACTGGAATAAACTATATCAGGCAACAAGGCACTGCATCATACTAGACACATTATTACTGCGACCACATTACATTTTACATTTAACCATCTAACTCAGAAGGCTGAATATTTCTGGAATATTATGTGCTGGGCGCAGCTGAGTGAGTGATCAAGAAAACACTTTGAAACTCCAAAAATGTACTGACGATAAAGATGATGACAGAATACATAAAGCGTAAAAGAGGAGACCATCCAGGAGAGAAGCAAGAGATTACAAAGTGTTCAGAACGCTGTGAGTAAAGTTACTCATAATTTCAAGGCATTTTTGCGTGGGTAATATATATATATATATATATATATATATATATAATCATATCACCCCGAGCAAGGCGGTAACGCCACTGATGCGCAGGGGGCTACGTAAGAGTGAAAAGATTGGAAAAGAGAAAGCCCATAACCACATCCTAAACATGGAACAAGGGATGAGCCTCTACACCTGTACAATAGACGTGGGTGGAGTGTGAACCGGGCGATAGTTTAGTCTATCTACTCCAATTGAGAAAAAAAATGAAAAAGAAAAAAAAGGAAAAGATAAGTGAGAAGATTGGAAAAGGGAAGTTCCGCAATATATATATATATATATATATATATATATATAAATTAGCCAAGCAAAACTCCCTTGAAATAATAAGGAGTATCTTTCCGGGAAATATTCTGTTCGTCAGTCATGTCTCTTTTGAGATATGATCGCCCAATATTTTATCACGTATATCACTTAACTGATTGATTCCGTGCGAGTAACAATTATGGAATGATAATAAATAGAATTATGGAAAAGTTCCGAAACTCCTATGCTGGTTGTCAAACCAAAAGCTTTATATATGTAGATAATTTTCAACAAACAATTAAATATCCTCACAAATGCTATCGGCTGCAAATTATAAGTCCATAGGGTTATGTCTTGCTTCTTTGTTGGCTGAATAAACCATTAGCTTTACTGAAATAAATCTAACACCTTTATTTGTATTCTGAAATGTTGTCCCTAGTAAGAAAAAAATCACAAAGCAAATAATTCAGGTTCAAAGCACAACCTTTTTTCCAGTCAGATACAATGAATGGATCAGTCGCCTCTTCACTGGATCTCACTGAGGCCATCATCTGCTTATGAAAAGACAAGATAATATTGCACATCCTTTAAAAAAAACGAGCTTGTTCCCCAAAATGGCTCAAAGAACAGCCCATGTACTACATATATATAATCTTCAGAATTCTCAAAGAACAATCCATGTACTATATATATATATATATATATATATATATAATCTTCAGAATTCTTTTATGTACCCTAAGTGACTGGCGTGTGAATACACCGAATAAATATAACACACTAAAATTTCCCCTTTTTTATTTCATGGTTTAGGGAGTGCGGACTCTGATTGACACCAAATCGAACAAGTCTCGCTCCCAGCTGGAAGCGAGTAGATGTCTAGGCAGACTGATTAGATGTGATACAGCAAAACTGGCTTGTTGTCATGTACAACTTACTATGGTGCTATTATTAGACAATTTTAATATCAACTTGACTAAAAATTGTTATGATCATCAACTATTACGGCAAACATGTAGTCTACCTGATCACATGTTCAACCAATAAAATGGCATATTAAACAGACAGCAATCGAAAATCATATTTCTTCCACATAAAAAAGAAACAATTTTACAACTCCAGTCAGATGCATAACTGATTATGGAACAACTTTACGTCTTTCCATCCTAGTTAACCTTTTGAAATAATAGAATTGTATAACCGGTAAAATTATTCTACAATAATTATATTTAAAAAGGTAATTTGCGTTTATGTTTTGTGAATATTTAAAAAATATGAAATAATCTTTGCTTTGGGATATGTCGATAGCTACAAAAGACAGCACATTGCGGAGAGCCATAATCACAACTGAATATACACGAAGTAAATAAAATGAAAAAAATATAAATTTAGCAAAAATATTCTTGAAAAGTATTCATTTCATACGTATAAATTAGTGGGACAAATCTAAATAACAAATATCTGAAATGTATTTTTCGAAAATCAAGAAAAGAGATCGTACATTCTCAGTTATAAATACTAAGACGGAGCTGCTCAAAGTTAGGAAAATATTAGAATTACGCAAATGAAATGTATTATAAATAAATTATAAATATTATTTTATCAACGTATCTTTATTTAAAAAAAAGGTTTTGTTAAAATAATTTTTCAGTTGTTTTCTTTTCTGTCCGTTCAGATATATATATTTTGAAGTCACGAAGCTCACACGCATACGTGTTTAAAGATCTTGAAAATGTCATGAGTGCAACACAATAGCAAGGGCAATATAGGACCCTTTTAAGACAATGAACGATTTCGCATTAAATGAAAAAACAATTAGAGCTACTGTCAATTAAAATTCATAAAATCTTTCTCTGAAATAATTTTTCAAGAAAATTATTTGCTGAAATCCACATCCTGTTATACGGATTTAAAAATTATTGACGGGTGTTAACTTCCTAAACGTTTGTTTAAAATATTGTGAAAAAGAAACATGTAACACTTCCTAATACTTATTCTACTTCGAAAGTCGAATACACTTGCAATAATCATTAAATTATTTCAAAACTGCCTTGAATAAATATTCCGAAATCTGAAATGGGAAAGAATATGGATAAATATAAATAGAAAATATCTGAACCACTAATAAATTGTTGATATTTGGCAAATAAAAAAACAATTGTCACAGTCTGGAATAAAGATTGCCAATATACGCTTTCATATTAGAACCATCAAACAAAACTAACGGTTATTTGGAAAGTACTGATAAAATCATACTGGCATTTATACCTGGATCAGTTTATAAATATTTCAGTCGTGTGTGTTTGTAGGTGCGGTGTATATGTGCGTGTGCAGGGTGTGTTTGCTATATATATATATATATATATATATATATATATATATATATATATATATATAGAGAGAGAGAGAGAGAGAGAGAGAGAGAACGATGTAAACAGAATGTGAAAGGGAGTAGGAAAGAGAAAAATGATCAGTTTCTGATATATATGAAAAGTATTAGATAGATAGATAGATAAATAAATAAATATATATATATATATATATATATATATATATATATATAGATAGATAGATAGATAGATAGATAGATTTTCAAAGATTTGAAAACAATGATCGCTCAATAAATAGAAGAGGAAACCTATCCGTAGTCTTATGTGAGAGAAAAATAGAACAATACAGAAATGGATAATTTTGAGAAATCGACGGAAAACTAATCAGATACAAAATGCTCATAATCTAAACATATCTCTTTTTAAAACTGCCTAGAGACAGCAAAGGAAACAAAGCTATTTTAAAAGTCAACGAACATCAACCATATGCATGACTTGAAACCGTCTCATGACGTCTGGATGTAATTTAGTGGTCTCATCATAGCTCCAAATTTGAATTGTGTTTGAAGTATTTCTGCCTTGTGGTTATGAATTTGATTATATATATATTTGTCATATTCATATATTCATATTTTAGTAGCTTATTAAAGCTATTAATCCAAAGCCTTTTGTCCTTGAAATCTTCTGGCATATTAAAAAGACATTTTTCTGAAGCAAGCTACGCCATTTTTGGAGAATCAAACACCTACGATATTTCGCACATATCACTCAGAAGAAAATTCCAGACAGTAATAACTATAAAAATTTACCCCCTTATAGTGATGTAATGGTAAGCAAGCTTATCTCTCTACATGAATTAAGACTGAATAATGAGTGTGTTCATCACAGGGCGCTCAATATTCTGAGGTTGGTGCCTTATTTAAGCTTAGCATAGAAAAACAGAAAACATAAATAAATCTTTTTATGTATGTTTTAAAACTTTACAAAAGGTAATGTATTTTTGTTCGTTATGCTGTTACAATATCTCTAATACAGAAATATATGAAACTTAGTGTGTATTGATGAGGTGTAATTAGAATTTGCTCTATGTATTTGTTCATTATGCTACTGCAATATATAAAAAAATTTCTAAAACTTAGGGACACTTGATAATGTTTAAATCAAGTGGCAGTATATTTTTGTTCGTTATGCTGTTGCAATACCTATAAAATATAAATTTCTAAAATATAGGGACCGTTGACAATGTTTAAGGACAAGTGGCAATATATTTTTGTTTATTATGATGTTGTAATAACTAAAAAAATTAAAAATGGTAAAATTGAGTGACCCTTGATAATGTGTAATGACAGGCGGCAGTATATTTTTGTTTATTATGATGTTGTGACAACTAAAAATATTAAAAATGGTAAAATTGTGTGATCATTGATAATGTGTAATGACAAGTGGCAGTATATTTTTGTTTATTATGATGTTGCAATAACTAAAAACATTAAAAATGGTAAAATTGTGTGACCCTTGATAATGTGTAATGACAAGTGGCAGTATATTTTTGTTTGTTATGATGTTGTAATAACTAAAAAAATTAAAAATGGTAAAATTGTGTGACTCTTGATAATGTTTAATGACAAGTGGCAGTATATTTTTGTTTGTTATGATGTTGCAATAAGTAAAAATATTAAAAATTGTGTGACCCTTGATAATGTGTAATGACAAGTGGCAGTATATTTTTGGTTATTATGATGTTGTAATAACTAAAAAATTAATATCCACCTGCTCAGGCAATTCAAATATGTTATCCGCTGCCTTCCTCTATCTGGCCTGTCAGAATAAGGTTCTGCAAGCTGTTATTCCTCATTGCATATCTCAGGAACTTTAGTTGCCTCTTCCTGATGCTCACTATTAATTTTCAAAATATAAATTTCTAAAACTGAAAGACCTTTAATAATGTGTACTGAAAAGCAGCAATATATTTTTTCCTTATACTAATACAATACCTATAAACTATAAATTTCTTTAAAATAGGGTCCCTTGATAATATGTGATAACAATTGTCAATATATTTTTGTTCATTATGCTCTTGCAATTTTTACAAAATAAACATTTCTACAACATAGGGACCCTAAATATCGTGTAATGATGAATGGCAAAATAATTTACTTCATTAGGCGGTTGCAATTTCTGTAAAACATAAATTTCTAGAAATTGTGTTCTCTCGACCTAGTGTAATTGTTAGCAACGTTATTTCGGTAAGTCATTTATGACTGAATAACTTGATCATAACAACGTCCCCCACATTGTAAGTTTTCTGCAACATCAAGTTACGTTTAGAAAATCAACATGGCGATAAAATCTATACATGCTTTCACACTATATTATAGGTAATATATTACTGTTTATTAAACCATTACAAATTCTATAAATGATGAAAGACATATTATTTTGTAGCACACGGTTTCAATGTTTTATTATTTATGAAGAACAGACCATGTTTTAGTACGAAAGCAAATTATTGCCCATTTTCGTCTGGCATCAAGCAGCTCTAAAGAGGAAATGTACAAATTGAAATTTAGATCTAATTACAAATCCAAATTAATACCATGGTTAATATCCTATCCAGAAATAAGTACAGTATAACGGATTCAATTTGCAACTAACAACTATATATATATATATATATATATATATATATATATATAGTCATCCGCAGGCATATCTGTTTCGCTGTATCACAGCTCATCAGTACGTTTAGACTCCGATTGCTTTTAACCCAGAATTGAATCCCGACCGAATTGGCGTCTGGTCTATGGGAGCTCGGTAGAAAAAGGCAGACTTTTTAGCGTGTATATTATCATTATATATATATATATATATATATATATATATATATATATATGTAGGATAACATATTCAGGGCATATAGGAGCAATTACACACAGCATCTTTCTATATTACAGGACTTTCGTCGTGAAAATGTGGGTCCAAGGAAGAGACCGGCATCAAAATAATTTACTTCATAGTATTTATATAAAATGAAACGAAAAGATAAGCTAAAATTGATATGACAAAATTTAATTGTATATTGCAGGGAGAATTTTGCTTTAGCATTAAACATAAACTAATATAGCAGGTTTACGGAAAATACCATAAGAAAACCAGAAATATTTTTCAATAAAATATTTAAGTTATTCTAAATGTAGAAAAAAATCTTCTTATGTTGTCTGCATTACTGATCTACCAGTGATCAAATCCAAAACTAAAAAGCGTGCCGTTTAAAGAGGCAAACAATTCTGGCTATTTTTAAATACGAGTAGGACTATAGAACCCAATGTTGGAAACTCTCCTTAGCCCAGTAGCGAACACTTTACACTTTGTTTCACGTGGATATATAATTCGTTTAATTAAAACATTTTATCTTGGTTCTTTTTTTCAATTCTTATAAAAAGTACAAAATTCAGTATTTAAATATGTTTTAACTTGTTTTCTGTGTGGTGTTTGCAACTTCTTAAGATTCCAGTACAGATTTCCTTTACAGACAAAAAAAAAAATACAAAATCTTTCAAACACCCATGTTCTCTGTAATCTAACTTAATCAGGAATATAAAACTAATTTGTTGAGACATAATTCTGGAAGTCCAGAGATTTTCACAAATAAAACAACAAAAATTTATTCTGTGTTTAGGATTATCGGATTTCCCTCAGTGTTCTTCATCTAGACATAAAGACGTCAGTTCCATCGATTGCCATTGATCAGAGATAATCACATGTCCCTTGCTTTTCCCAAATTTAAAATTCTCTTAAAGTTTAAGTTTAGGAGAGCTGAAAAGAGGTTAACTTGTTTGTGACATGTTAAAACAAAAGCGAACGAAAATCAAATTAATGTATCAAATAGATCATAAGGATAAAAGATTGAATGAGACACATAGTGATATATTAACATCAACTCAATTATGTCCATAGTTTCATGTCATAGTAGCTTAATTCTTACTACAATATTTATTGGGTCATTCATATAATTTCTAAAATTTAAAAAAAGTTAAATATTTCATTACACTCAGAAACATAAAATATCACCTGCGTTCATCTTAAACATTAAGTAACTTCTGATCAATGATATTTTGATGTGATGTAAGGTTCATCATAATTTTTTAATTACTTTAATATGAATTCTTATATCATTCCTTATTTGTCGATGTATATTTATGTCTATTATCAGAAATACTAATTTATATCAGGTAATATATTTTAATAACTTAGATATATTCTAGTTAATTTTTATATCGATGTCACTGGAGAAATTTCTTTTTGAGCAATAATCCTAGGTCTCACACTTTTACCGTCAAAATAGACAATTTTAAACGCTAATTATAGTCTATCATCTTTTTTCTCACTCCTCACCTGTAGATCTCCCTCCGCATGTTTGCTTCAATGATAGCGGCAATGTCCAAAGATTTATGTTCAAAGTCGATTAGCATAGTATAACTTATTCACTCAAAATTCTCTCTTATCGTTTCTTTTATATCCCCAATATCCTTTTTTACTTTTATCTCTCCACATCTTCCTCAATTTAACTATCTGTGCAATAGTGGGCGTACTACCTTGCTTGGCACAAAAATGATAATATATATAATTTGACTTCGATTAAACTGATCGTCATTCGTGGTCTAGAGGTCTCAGACGGGCCAGATCACTTGGTAGTTTCCTCATGTGACAGAGGTCGCAGGTTCGAATGGCACACCTTCTCCTAACAAAATCTGTGGTAAATAATCAGGCCGGTAGAAATAAATATATAATACTGTTTGATTAAAAACAGAATATCTACTTAAATACGAGTATCGACAAAAATTAATTTTCAATCGGATCATTATATATATATATATATATATATATATATATATATATATACATATATATATGTGTGTGTGTGTCTCTCTCTCTCCCTCTGTGTGTGTGTGAATGACAAGTAGTACATGATTGGCGATGAGTACATGTTTGACATGGAAGAACATTTTCAAAATCTATTACTATTCTGATTCAGCGTTTAATTTTGTCTTTTAGAATTATGAAAGCTCTTTAGATCGTATAAAATGGTCATGTTACTTAAATACATAACAAATTTATCCTTGAAAGATTCCAATTACATTGACCAAACATATTTTCGTAGAACTTTATTTTCTAGAAATAGCTTAAATTTTTAAATCTTTTTCTCTCATCAATTTCACTTTCCTTACAAATGTTTTCTGTTTCTTTTATTTGAGAAAACTAACATATACATTTTTCAAGCAAAATGTATTTTATTTATTTTTTGATACTGCTAAAATATTTACTTGAACTATGTTCGAAATTTAGATGCCACATATCCAGACGGTTGTGTTTAGCATGAAATAGAGTGTCGCCTCCGGGTATTCAGTTCAATATAAACAATTATATTTACATTACATACCCTGTATTCTTGAACATGAAAACCTTTAAGACATAAATGTAGCATAATATATATATATATATATATATATATATATATATATATATATATATATAGTTCTGATAATATTTAGCGGCGTTTTACTGATAAAATATATTTTTGGAGGTAGTGTTTTTTATCTTAAAGAGCTCGGTATCTGGTTGGAGATAGAGAGTTGATAAGCAAAAAAGCAAATTCGAGAAGTTCAAGTTAAATGAATTTACTCCTGAATTATTGTAATGCTTACAATTCGTTCAAGGCTTAACTTATGATGCGGAGGCGGAAATAAGATTGAGAATATTTGCTAAATTAGAAATAGATCCTAAATTATCTCTCCAGAAAATAGCAGGTGTCAAAATATTTTCAATCTAAAACTCGATACCGAAAGTTTCGAGAAAAGTGCCAGTTCACAAATACACGGGTCCATACATCTAATACAAAAAACTATAGATGTTTTCAATTCTTGACAGCACATTAAAAATACGAGAGCCTCCTCAATGCCCAATATTTGACACGGTTGTGAATGTAAAAAATTCAATATTATTTTTTTTAACACAAAATGCAACGGATATGGGAGGGTAGAACACAAAAATAATTATTGCAAATAGAAAATGTACGAAAAATAAAATTTATGTGAGTAAGATAAATACATAATGCAAAGTCAGAAATCATAAAGACAAATATTAACGAAATTTATAACGTATCCTTAACTGAGATAGAATCATCTCAAAAGAGAAAATGTGTTGTGAAATTAATGTAATAATGAAACTATAAAAACATACAGGATCTGATATCTCCACCATAAATTTACATAAATGAAAAAAATTTGATAAACCCAGTTTATTGACTTGTAAAACATTACTTGTATAGTTTCAGGATAGGAATTGAATTTATGAGTGATTTCATCGGTAACATTTCATTTAGGGACAAAACTAAAAAAAGCGTTGGTGATTTGATTAAAAAATACAGCGAATTTACTTGGAACAGACTGAGTTTGATATCTCTAAGTCAGCGTTTTTTGCCACAAAATAAATATCCTTACTTTCAGTGTTTATACGGCAGCTGTAAAATTAAAGTATTAATTAACAAATATATTGAGAAAATATCTTTCGATTTCTCAGAATGACTACGAACATAGAAAAAACACAAAAGCGTATTTTTAAAATAAAAGAGAATGTAACACCGATATTTAAGTAAAAATAGTTTAAATGTTGCTGCTTTAAATGTATTTTATGAAAAATTAGAGAGATTACAAAAATTAGGTGTGATATACAAAAATACTATTTCGAATGGGCGTCACCAGAGCTTACGATAAAAAATAATAAGGTCCGCGTATGTGCTGATTTTTCAATGGGGCTGAATGGAAATTTGAAGGAATATAATTTCTTGATACCAAGTCTAGAGGAAATGTTTGCCAGATTAAATAGTGGTAATTTTGTTCCTGTCACACGCTTACCTACAAGTACAATAGCAAAGCGTGCTAAAATCTATTAACATTTAACATTCATAGGTAACTCTACAAATACAACTGGCTTCTTCTCGGTATAAAAGTACTACAAACATATTCCAGTTGATTATGCATATGCTGTTTGACAGCTCGGATTGTGCTCAAGCATATTTAGATGATGTATTTATTAAAAGTGAGACACGATAGCAATATACGGAAGATGTAAAAAATATATTTGAGAGAATTAAAAAGTAAGGCTTTAGGATTTGTGAAGAAAATGCGAATAGTTTATGCCCAGAGTTTTTTTTTTTTATCTAGGACGATTTAATATCGACGTAAAACAGACAAGCTTAGGGTTTGCTTATTACTCCCAACTAAATATCCCAAACATGCATGAATTAAGCGCAACATTGAATAACCTGATGAAGGAGGATATTAAATGGAATCGGTCACATATATATCTAAATTGTTTCGAAGATATTAAGAAAGTCTTAACGTCGGACTTGTCACCAGATTATTTTGATCCTAAATGAAGTGTTGCAGTTGCATAAGTTGCAAGAGATTCGGGTATTGCAACGGTGATACAATACAAATATGAGGATGGACAGTTAAACCAATAGTACATGTTTCAAGATCATAAATAGAAGATGAAAATACAACAGGCAGATAGACAATGAAGCAATGGCTATCATATTTGCTAATGAAAAGTTTCATAAATTCATACAACCTAGAAAATTCATACTACAAACAGATCATTCTTTATTGTTATTTATGTATGAAAAAATATTGTTCCCAAACTTAGAGAGAACAGAGTACATCGCTGACGAACTATATTATTAAATTATAATTAAAAAATCTTCTATCATTAAAGAAATTGAGTCTATTTAGTCTTTTACTAACATTCTGCGAACCACTTGAGGAGATAGTAATTTCGGTGATAAAGACCAAAATTGATATCAGTATTATATTATACTAAATTTTAAGAGAACTGTCCTTACCATTAGAGGGCATAAGAATTTTCGTAAAAAAGACTTTACAATAAAAGTGAAAAAGAAATAAGATTAATAAAAACATAGGAAAATGAATATTTCTGGAAATAACCTATTTGTATTATACAATAATGTACTGCATTGTTGCAAAAATGTAATGCTAAAATACTTTCCAACAAGACATCTAAAAATTTCTAGGATGAAACACCTAATCAGATTTTATAGTAATTGTCCAAAAATGGATCAAGATATTGAAAATTTAATAAAATCATGCACATGCTGTGTTCCGGCAGCTGAGACACCGCCTATAGAATTTCAAGTTTAGACAAAACCGAAACTTCCGTATAGAATACAGAGACACTTCGCAGAAACGTTAAACACATCATATACGTAGCATCAAGAGCGGCTGCTCTGACCAACAGTTGTATAATATCGGGGTTCTTGTAGTGCCATGTCGCGCATGGAAAGGTGTCCCTGCAAGCGCTTTCGGTGGGCAACCCTGAGGCCATACCTTGTTGCCGCTCTAGCCAGTTTCCCTCCCAGCACAAATCGTGGATAATGACCGCATGTATCCTCTACACTAGGTCCCTCACTATAAACAAAACATGATGAACAAAAGCAGAAACAACCCTAAACCAGCTAATATCAAACCACCTAAAGTCCTTCACCTTTGATTCACTAATATCCGGGGCATTCGTACTAACTTTCCTAGCGAGAAGCTTTCCTTCATGAAAAGTCCCCGGACATACTAGCGCTTTGCGAAACTAACCTCAACTCTTCTATTCCCTCCTCTGACCTCTCCATCCCTGGCTATCTCCCCCTCTTAAGGAAGAATTCCACTTTTCACATGCATGGGCTGAGAATCTACGTCAGCGAACACCTCCCCATAGCTAAGGTGACTTCACATGAAACTACTGCCCACCAGTACTTATGTCTCCGTCTGTCTCTCCTCAGTTCGGTTAGTTACTTATTCTTTCTGTACCGCTCTCACTCCTCTCCTGACTGCTCGCTTCTAGATAGCATTGTTGACAACATTGATAAGGCTATTTCCTGCCACCCATTCGGTTACATATTACCCAATCCCTTACGCAAGTGGTGGACTTCCCCACTCGCTTCCCAAGCACTCCCTCCGGACACTCCTCACTACTAGGTATATGTTTTACCTCTGCCCCTGACGCCTGTCAAGTCTCGCAGCTTTGTCCGCTCGCCAACTCCGACCATATCTCTTTCCATTCTCACTCCCTTCAGGAGCCTCCTACCAATAGGAACTCCAACCGCTACCAAAAAGCTGACTGGGATGCATTTAGCGATTTCCTCTGCGACGTCCCTTAGGAAAAAGTGTCCGATCTCCTAGTTGATGACTGTGCATCTGAGGTCTCGTCATGGGTGAAAGCTAGCATTGATGCCTTCATACCCACAAGGAAGTATGGCCTAAAACCTCATTCCTCCCCGTGGTTCTCTCCTGCCTGTTCGGCCGCCATTGCCCACAGAAACCATTACTTCAGATTATTCAGGAGCCAGTCATCTGATCACAATAGGCGCCTATTCACGTCTGCTCGCAATAAGTGCAAGAGAATCCTGAATGACGCCAAACGGTTGTTCGCTGAGCGAATGCGACAGCGCATAGATGACCGCAAGTTCGGCTCCAAGGACTACTAGCGGATATGCAAACGGTTGCTTAACAACTGCAAATTCTCAATACCTCCTTTAATCCATGAATTTGAGGTTCTCACATCATCTGCTGACAAGGCTGAGTGCTTTTCCTGCAGATTCTCATCCAACTCCACGATAGACTCATCTGGAGTATGCTCACCCGACTTCTATGTTAGAACTGAGACCAAACTGCACGACGTACATATTACCCCGAAGGTACTATCCCGAGTAAATTCAAAACTTGACCCCCATAAAGCGACCGGTGGCGACGGAATCCCGGTGATAGTCCTTAAGACTACAACCTCCAGAAATTTAAATGCAATATCAATACTCATCTACTAACCCCTTGACTCTAGCCCTTCCCCCACCCCGTATATCCTTCCCTTTCTCCCCCCCCCCCCTTGCAACTGTCATTACACCTGCATTTTCATCTTTCTATTGCTTCTTTCTAATTGGATTGTAATCCTCTTTTCTTTCCTCTAATTTTCTTTCAGTTATGTAGCCCCTCGCACATCAGTGGCATTTACGCCTTGCCCGCGGTTAAATGATTAAAATATATATATTTCTCAAGTTGTAATTTGCATAGTAGTATGTTCATTTATCATGAATTTAAATTAGTCATTTTTGCTTGCTAACGTGCAATACCTACTGTAGGAGTTCTTGTATATTCCTTTCTGTGTCTGCTATCAACATTGTGCAATCTACATAATTTATGTTCTTAAGTTTGTAGTTGACAGTAATTATTTCTCCTTCTATGTTCCCAGTCTCTACTGGAACAGAGGAATATACTATTCCATATCTGCCTACTCGTGGTGAAATGGTTAGAAAGCTTGTCTCAAAAGAAACAGTTACAACTGAATAGTGAGTTCGATCTTCATTGGGTGTCCCTTAATTTCAGCCTTGTGCCACATCTAAGCGGCGCTTAGAAAATCACCTGTCCCTTTGACACCTCACGCATACTACCCATCACAATAAACAATCTTCCATCTTTTTGTTCAAGCCCATCATGTATGTTAAGCATTGTTTTTCCTTATCTCTCTTTATCGCTATCTAACTGGTGAGTATCAGATCTTCCAAACACTTTCTCATCATAACATGTTCCACTAACTTCAGCTGTTTTATTCTGATTTTAACTGTTACCTTCTTTTTCGTTTTCATCCTGCCCAAAAGCGCAGATTTGTTCAAACATTCACTCCATGGTATCCTCACGACCTTTTTATAGAACTGCATTTAGGTTGCTTCAAGTCTTCCCTTGAAATATGACGAGAGTGTTCAGCATTAGTTGCTATATTGAAGAACACCCCCTACATAACAATACAGTACTATCGTCTTTGTTGCCAGCAATATTTTCTCGTCTCTCAATACTCTATACATCTTCCTGAATCTATCCATAGTTATACCAATTGGCCATTGTACTTTCCGTACTATGTTAGACAGTAATTTCCAGTTAAAAATAATAATGAATATTTTCCTCTGAAATTGTCTAATTGTTTCTAATAGGTTTGTTCATATTGTATGCAGTCAAATACAGTACTATCACGCAATATCCTGCCAGGCATGCATATGTCCTTGATTCAATTCTGCTATATTGTCTAATATGAATCTGAGATAATTTAAATATAAAATCAGAACAAATTTATAAATTAGTACCTGCGTTATGTTTGGTTCAATTTCTGATGAAAAATCCATTAAAAACTACTGGCTTTTATGCTAATATATCTGTTACAATACTGATTATAATTTTATTCACAGATACTAATGCAATTTCAAATTACGTTTTACTTTTTCTAATCTGTTAATATTATTTTAGGGGCTTCATTAAGTCGTTCGCCATTTTCTTATTGTTCATTAAAACTTTTCGCATCTCACATATTATTACTAATACCGTTTTCCGCTCTATATTCGTTTGCACGTTAAAACGAATTTATTTATCTCTGTAATGTGGTTAATAAATACATTCAGCACGGTATGAAAATGAATGAAAATGATGTAAGTTACAGTTCAGACTGAAACAAAAGTCAGATTTTTTATGATGGTAGGTCTTGTCTATTTAGAAATTTAATGTAAAAAGTTATATTTCACTTTTTAACCTGGTTGCCTTTCGTACTGACTTGAACTTAAGAAGTCTGTAAACTTACTTCTCTTCAATTATGAACTTTTGTTAAATCTCTAATTAATTGAATAAATGTCAATGAATTATTGCGCATATTCTTGTATATTAAAATATTGAGATTTAAGCATATCCAGTAAAATAAATACTTTGATGGTCTTGATTCAAGCAAATAAAATGGATACTGATTCCACATATATTAGATCGAGCTTCTGTTATGCATAAAACACATTTTTCCAATATTTATATATTTTCTGACGTTTACGAATTATTTTTCTCTTTATTTTTGCCTTTCAGACAGAGTTAATTCATGTTTTGCTAGAGAAATAAATAATTTTAAAATCGTCGACATGATTTTGTTTGACCCAA
>JBBBDQ010000614.1:3255000-3310000 GCA_037127315.1 Ascarosepion bandense
GAAAAAGAGGTAAGAGATGAGGTAGAAAAATAGTGAAAATAATAATTATAATCGTTTGATGTTTGTCGAAGGGACGTGTTAATTGCGCAGGTCATCTTAACTCTCTCATAACGGTCAAACTTGCTCGTCGTTTATTTCGTCTGGGAAATCACTCGCGGATGTGATTCTGGACTTTCTATTTGGCCGACAAACATTTCGCGTCGAGGTGTGAAATTTCCCGAGTTTTGTATGTGTTTATAAAGTTTATAAATTACAAAGTTTATAAATTCGAGAAAATTTGTGTATTTCTAAAACTATCAATGAGTAATTACATAAATTTTGGCTTTTTAAATCTAGAACTTGTTTTGTTCACGACAGTATATTATACGCGTGATATAAATTGCAGTGTGGAATCTTCCCTCCATTAAATTTCCAAATATTCAGCTCTCTGTAAAACAAAACGTACCCACAAATCTCGTCGTTTGATATTTTTTTTTATGGTTTTCTTCCCCTATTTAAAAAGGACTTCAATGACCACATGCATAGTTTATGTTTTTATTTCAGAGAACATCTCCCTCTATCTAAATTGATTTCTCTTGTATCTCCTGATCACATGTATCACGGACTGTCTCTACCATACACAGCTATATTTATTGCTCCCGTTCTCCTTCTGGCTGTGCTTTGCTACACAGTTCTAGAGATAATATAGACAAAACTATTTTCTCTGATCCCTTCGATAATATATTTTTGACCCGTGAATTCATTGCTTACCATGTCAATTTATAAAACACCTCTGTTACTGGCGTCCATACTCTGAATTTCTTAATATTACATGCAACTGGTGAATTATCACATACGCTTTTTCCGCATCCTTGCAGGACACGATCTCCTCTTACATCTCTTCTTCACTTCTATCCGTGACTTTTCCTATGCCATGCTGCTCTGTCCTCTGGGAAACTCTCATGACGATGTGGTTAATATTTCTTTCTGTTCCTCCCCCCTCCCCAGGACCGACCAACCTGTAGAATATATTAATGCTATAAAAGAAAAGAGTGTTAAACTTTTCGTGAATTCTTTTTTGAGGCCATTTGAAACAAATTGTTTTGTCACTCTCTTATAAACCATGTCTGTGCGGTCTCCACCTGGGTAAAATTTGGCATCGATCATTTTATCCAAACAAGGATGTTCCATCTTAAACCTAGTTTATCCTTTTTTTCCCTCCTGCTTCCTCGGCCGTCACAGGAATCATATCTTCAAACTTTACCTGAATGACCCCCTTTTGTCTCTGATGGTAGTGAATAAAATATGTGCTAAATGATGCTATGCATTTGTTTGCTGATTGAATGAAGTTGCGCATAACATCACGCATGTCTGTCTACAAAACTACTGGTTCTTTTCAAAACTGTGTTAAACTACCCAAAACACTCGATCCCTCTTGTATTTGAGATCCTAACAGCCAGTGCTAAAAGATGGAATGATTTAATTGAAAATTCTTCTCCACATTCATCATTGAAATTTCACTACTACTAAAGCTTAACTGATTGGCATATATATAATCCTCGTCTATGATCAGTAACATAATTTCTAGGTTTTAAACATAGAAGGCAAGCGAAGGTGACTGAATTTCAGTCATCGTTCTAAAGAAAATTGCACATAAATACTTGATGAAAACACAAAGTGTTTGACACGATATGGCTTGTTAAATCATAATTAAGTACATAGTGTGTCAACTAGCGAAAGTACACGGTGCATCTTTTAATTTGAAGTGGTTTTAAAATCTAGAAGGAGACTGTTCTACATTCCCAAGAAAGCATATTTGCATCTTCCGATATTTTGCTCGAATATATATATATATATATATATATATATATATATATATATATATATATATATATTGTGTATATTTGTATATATATATATATATATATATATATATATATATATATATGATTGTGTGTATGTGTATATATATATATATATATATGTATATATACATTATATATAAAAATAGATAGAGAGAGAAAAAATGTGAGAGAAAGGTAGACAAAAATAAGATACAGATAGGTTTTTAATTCACGCATATCCATGAGTATAATTTTTTCTATTTCAAGAAAACAGATTGTTGCAACGCACTTGGGCCTCACTGTACAAGCTTATATATAAGGTTTTGTGTTATCCATTTTCATATATATATATATATATATATATATATATATATATATATATGCATACATACATACATACATATCCATGATGTATTTGTCAGTTTGTATATATTTCTATGCTTATATGTATTTGCATTTTTCTGAGTATATATACAACTAAAAATATCTTCTTTAATCTCATTAGCGAATCACATAGCTTTAAAATATATCTCTAGTTCGTGTGCAGGTAAATGACAGGTAGATTATTGCTACAGGAGAATATCGGATCGTCATTGTTGAGAAATGTTTAGGAATTACACCTGGCGTCTTTACTTACGGTGTTGTAACGAAAGTTAATAATAAACCAACAAATGAGAATGTTTTCGTTATTTTATTTATAAACTCACATATTTCTATATCATCTAATTTCATCTAATGACTGGTCATTTCAGTATCTAAGAGAGTTTATCCATGCACAAATTAAATCAGATCGTGCTCTTTATATTAGGATATTTAATGCTATAATTTTTCTGTTGATTTCTCAAAAAAAAAATTATATTAATTGTATAACCTATACGAGATTAATTGCCACGGAATACTGGAGAGCAATTTCTTCTCTAACTTTTAACCCAAGCTTGTAAAAGAGCTGATTATTGCGGGAATTTTCAAACTCATATGTATAACAATAATACATACATACATGCATATATATCTATACATATACATGTGTGTGTGTGCGTTACACACACAACACACATCTGTGTGTGTGTGTGCGTTACACGCACAACACACATCTGTGTGTGTGTGTGTGTGTGTGTGTGTGTGTGTGTGTGTGTGTGTGTGTGTGTGTGTGTGTACAAAACCGTCTCACGTTGTGAGAACGTCTTCTTATATATCAGAGGGGTGTTTACAAGGTTAATATGTTTCTAATATTTTTACTCCAGGCAACGCGTCTCTCCTCTTGTAAAGTAATCTCAAATCTATCTATTGAAAACTCATCATTCAACGTTCGTGTTTTGTTTCAAGAAAATTTTTGTCGTCAGACCATGAATTGCAGACAATAACCACACTTATAATAATTAAATCTGAAGTGTGTGGTGATGTTTCCTGAAATCCATTTAATTTGTACTCGTCAACTGTTTGTCACACAATTTCGCAATGTTGTAGAGCAGAAAATCTCATAGCTATTGTTTGGGTGGTGAATGTTTTTATTCATTTTATATCAAAAATGTCACGAGATTTGCTTTTATTCAATCATAGAAAATGAAATATCATTTATTGTAAATCGCCTGAAGATAGCAAATTTTTGAAACGTAGGATTTTAAAATAATTAATTTCATGAATATATATATATGTATATATATATATATATATATATACATATATATATATATATATGAATATATATATATATACATGAATATATATATATATATGTATATTCATATATATATAAAATAAAATATGAATATATAAATGAATATATATATATATGAATATATATATATATATATGAATATTTATATATGAATATATATATATATATATATATATATATATTCATATATATATAATATAAATTCATGTATATATTCATATATATATATATATATATATATATATATATATATATATATCCCGGCCAGAAGCAAGTGGATGCGACTAGGCACACTGATGAGCTGTGATACAGCGAAACAGGCTTGTATGTGTATGACTAATATATATATTCCTATATATATATATATATATATATAGATAGATAGATAGATAGACAGATAGATAGATAGATAGATTATTTATATTGTTCGGACTGTTTTCATCATTATTGCCATATTCATTTTCACGACGCTTGCACAGTTGTAGGCTCCGGCTTGCATCAGGTGACTGACATATCGAAACAAATCGTTTATTTTCATCTCTGGTGTACATTTCGATCCATGTACCATGGTACTTCCTGATGTCTTATCTAGTTTTACCTTTTACTTTAAAATATTTATTCTAACTTTTGTAGCCAGGTATTGATCTCACAACATTTTTGGTCAGATCTGTGTAACTAACCATCACATTTATTCGCTTCCATCTAATGCAACCAGATAGTGTCTGGATGTGTTGAATCTGTTAATTAAGATACCCACAGTGGTGACTCTATCGATAATCAGGGAAAGCTGACCTCAGATTCATCATTAAGAAAACGTACCAGTATACCAATTGATAACCAGATGAAGATGCTGACTTTCTGCACATAAACTACACATTTCGGAATGTGATCAGACAAATCTTGACAGCATGAAGTCTTAGCAATAATCTCGCCCTCATCACTATCATTTTCTGACATATTCATGGAATACTCCGAAGAGATGTCTTTAAAATTCTATATCAGTAACGCCAACTCCATGACTAAGATACATAGATGATACATTTCTACTCTAGCAACATTAGGAATATATCAAGCTAACACTGGCCAATGATAACTGAATAAGACCATTGATACAATTCTCAATAGAAAAAAACAACAACTAGAAAACATTGCTGGATGTACTAATATCTCGAAGAGAAAATGAGTTCAAGACCTCCGTATATTGCAAGCCATCTTTCCCCGGACAATAACTCAACTTCTTCGCTCATCACCCGTACAACATCGGGCAAAATTCATAAGCAGCGATTATGTTTCATATGAACAGGAAATGGTCAGGATAAGCAGTACACAACCTAATAACTACCCGTCTTACAACAGCTCTAACAAACGAGGAAGAAAGATGATTTATGTATAACGAAACTCAGAATACAATCTTGGTCTGCTTACAAAATTTGATTCATTTGGATAAAACACGTAACAAACACATTGTCCGAATTCTGATGAATAGAGAGAGAAGTAGAATGAGACCAGAAATAGAACAATGACATTGGAACAAGGAATGGACTCTTCATGGTTATGATGCTATCGGAAAGGGCGATACATAAAAAGAAAGTTAACCTGTGTTCTAGGTATATTATTCCAAGGCATTCGACAAAATGCGCCACAAGGAATTGATAGAAATGCTAAGCAACCTCAACAATGTCGCTAAAGACGACAGAGTTAAAGAAGTTCTACTGGCAGAAAACCGCCTCCATACGGACAGGAAACGAATTCAGTAGATATAAAAAGATTGAAAGGCGCGTAGACAATGATGGTCTTTTCACTGGATCTATTTGTTCAGAGAGACGATTCTGAAGACCCTAGAAATTATGCCAGGATTCAACATTTGTAGTTGAAATCTGAACAACATAAGATACGCAGATTATACAGTGCTTATATGTGACATAGAAAGAAAACTACAAAACCTCATTAAACAGTAGATGAAGAATGTCAAAAGAAAGCAGTACAAGGAAACGGAATATATTGTCATGAGCAAACGAAGGAGCCTAAAATTGCAATTACAGGTTGTGTATACTAAAATCAAGCAGGTACAAAAATTCAAATAACTAGTAAGACGGATGATGCGACACAGAGATCCGAACGCTAATTGGCATGACGAACGACGCATTCCAGAAGCTGGACTGAGTATTAAGAGACAGGACAATTTTGATAGAAACAAAGAAGAGAGTACCAGATACCTATGCGATGTTTGTCTTTCAATATGGCAGTGAGTGCTGGAGATCATAAACAAAGATGAAAAAACATAAAGCAATTGAAATATATTTCTACAGAAAGATGATCCGAATATCAGGGACCGAGCAGGTGATCCATGATGATGTTTTATATATATATATATATATATATATATATATGAATAATTTGTTTTATACATAAAAAATTATTATTGGGGATATTGTATGACAAATCGAAAGTGTTTAATTGTGACGCGTTTTGTTTTTTGGGACTTCCTCGGACAGAACTTGTTTTGTTGTTAAATAATAAAGAAATTCCTCTACAAGAAATCTAATTGAAAGTTTATGGGATTCACAACAGGATGTTTTTAAAAATAATACATCAAATGCGTTGGTTTTCCACCGTAAAGATAGTGACCTCCATTTTGACATAAAATTCGATACTCTAACAAAAGAGAGAATAATTCACTACGACTTAAATATCTAGGAACTGCCTGTATTGCAAGCTTATCCCCTGTAAATTTGCTCCCAGACATATAGAACATATCACCAAGCCTGGCAGTTCTACCAATATAACGATGTGGAATACCGATTTATAAACGTGATGGAAATAAATTCCGTAAATGAATTCTGCTAGATAGAAAATAATCTTGATTCCTTAGCACCCTTTTTTCTGGTACATGTGTATTCGTATAAAAATAACAAACTTAGCCAGATACCGTCCTGAATGATGAAACTCATAAATAATAAATCTTTTGCAGTTTGTCATATATTTTCTGCATATGTATAAACTAGGATACATATTTAGAACTGTAAGACTACACAAAACTAATACTCTTTCCGTCCCCTTATATGTCAAAATACCTTTCCCAATTATAAGTTGACAAAAATCATCAAGCATCTCATTACACAATAGATACTTAGTAAATACTGTATGAAAAACAACTCGTAAGCTAATCCAAATCTTAAAAATTAAAGTTTAATAAAGAAAACATTAACTTCACTTGAGTTTGAATGTTTATCTACCAAAAGCCCTATTAAAAATGCGATTAATAAAATTATAAAGAATATTTACAAGATTCCATATCATCATCCACTAAAAATCTAACCTAATATATTATGAAAACTAATTCTGAAATGTAGCAATGAGCTTCTATTCTATAACCACCAAAATAACATCAACTTACGATGTGATAGCGGTTCCATGGTGTTAGTTTTTGTACTAAAATTTAGCAACTGCTGTACGGTAAATCTTGAGATCAGATAGTTGACACCAATAAAATCCCTCCACCTACGTAAGATATGTAGATGATATTCTCATCTTATAAAAATGTTAGAAGAAATACATGAAAAAATCTTTCACTAAAAATGAAAACTTAAATTAACAATAAGAATACAATTACTTTTCTCGAAGCAGTGCTAGACACTAATAACATTACAGTAGCTACTTTCTAGATATAAAAAGCAAATAGCATTAAGACGTGAACGCTAAACTATAAAAGTGAATGTCATGAATATTACAAAAAAGTTATAAAAAAATTTAATAAATCGTGCAAATGTTAACTCTTCCTCAAAAAAAATGCTGAATTACAATAAAGTTCTCGTTAATATTGACTTTTATAATTATATCTTTAATCAACAAACTAAACGAGCCAGTAGGTATATCATAAATAAAATATTAATAATATTTCGCTATTTAATTCTGAACATATCAACCTGCTACCCTGTGATCAGGTGCATTCTGACGATAAACAAAATAATTTCAAAAATATTTAAAAATCTCACAATACTAGTATATTCACACTTATCCCCAAACTTAAAATAAAACTTATTATATACTATACTAAATTTGACACAACCCAATCATTCATAGGCAATAACTCTTGTGCGCTGAATTATATTTTGAAAAACCAAAATTGTGTATGAGTTCAAATGTCCTTAGGCACATTTTATTTCTGGCAAAAAATTAAGTATATTTATCGGCCTGAGAAAAACAATATTAAAATACATTTGTCGGATACAAAGTTCTAACGCCACATTTAAAGCCCAACATTTAAAGTCACTTTCCACTTCATCTTCACATCTCCGTCATATCTGGTCGAACGCACCTGCTGTACACCTTGGGGTTTGGGAAAAGATCCAGATAAGAATCTGCAATGTAGTCGATCCTGATCTGGCGGACTGACTCTAGTCTCTCTTTAAGTGAGGAGATATGGCTTCCCTCTGTCTCATTTACAAATACTTTTACCAATACTACTTGAAGGAGCTGAGCTCCTTAGTGACACACTAGGCGAATTCACTCGCTCTACTTGACTGGCAAAAATGTCTCACCCATTTAGTCTGAAAAGCAATCCAGTGTAACCCCAACTTCTACTCTGATGATTTCTTTCCTTGCACATCGCGCCTGTGGAACTCTCTTCAGATTTCCTGTTTCCTTGATGACTACAAAATTCAATAGTGTAAATGCAACGTCAATTATCATCTTTTAGCTACTTTTTTCTCATACTTCTTCTCACTTTACATTTTGCTCCCACGCGGTTCTTTTTATACCAATAGACCCTTCCTTCCCCTATAAATTTTCCAACACATATTATTACATGTCTTCCTCTCAATTATTTCCCCTATTATTTAATCACCTGGCCAAATTTGCAGTACTGCATTGCTCGCGGTGAGCTTATATATATATATATATATATATATAATCAATTTCTTGCCGTTATATTTGTAGAGCGCGAATTCCTGAAATATATAGACCATGAGTGAAATCCTACTGGTGAACAATGTCTTACAAAAAATATCTTTGAATTTCTGATTAGGATGATTCATTATTAGTCCCTACTCGCTACTGCTAGAAAAACATATGTAAATATATTTATCATAAAACTTACCAGATCCTGTAGCTAATAGAATGATAAAGTGTTTAACATTCCCCACTGCATAATTCAAACATTTTTGGAAGAAAAACTATCAGTAACAGTAGAAAGAAATATAAGTAGTCTTATTGAGAAATCTACCTTACTGAAATATATTTGAACAAAAGAATTTTGGAACAGTAATTCACAGTAACAAAATTATTTATGTCAAATAATGCTACGTATATCTTGTATAGAAAGTGTTACTTATCTCGTCACAATGACGGTTAGTTTATTGTTAAAAAATCCCAAGAAAAAATTAGTAAGGTATTCATCTTACAATATATGCCAGGTTTAATTTTTCAACAGAAAATATATTTTTCATACTTTCCGACTCCCTACTTGATTTCCTATCATTATATTTTCTGTTGCCTTTTTCTATAATGGTCAAATCGATTTGCAGCATAACAGGTGACTATTATCTTAAAAGTATATATATATATATATATATATATAAGAGAAAAAAGAAAACAATGAATTTTACGATTTCATTTGTTCTTCCTTATTCTTTCTGGAAGCTAGCCAGTTCGGAACATCACCTTGGCAATGAAGCTGCTAACGCTAACCAGCAGAGCCATAATAATCGTAATGGTTCTTACAATACAATTAAGCCTGTTATTTCCATCCTCCTTGTTATTCATTTGGCAATTGTCATCTACAATTAATACTCTTTGTTGCTGGACATACTGCTAATTCCTCTGGTAGCAGTTGTCTCTTAATAATTTTTTAACTAGAGAGAGCTAGTAAATAGGAACACTTTCCAACATATTATATTTAAACCCATCAAACGATTATTGACATAATGAAAGAAACATTACAAACGTAACCTTCCTGAACATCAGATTCTGAAAACTGTCCATTAGAACGATCAATGAGAAACAAAGGTTAAGTGCAAATACGCAACATTAATTTCTTTCCAGTGGATCTAATTAGTGATGTATGTATTAAGTGGAATCAGGTGGACAGATTGACTGACCGTGAACGAGTTAGGACATTTCGCTCGCTCGGGGACTGTAAGAATGATGCTTTATCTAAGCAAATAATTCTGATGTATTGATACACATACAAGCAGAAGATTTAATCAGATATTCAAACTTATGTCGCACAAACTCCGAATGATGTCTCCTAACGACAGTCGTTAAAGGATTTGCGCCAGACAGACGAGATATCAAATCCCTGAAAACAGAGGCTTACACAATCCTCATATCACTAATAATTTTCCAAGAAGGTACTTGTGTAAAATATGCCATAGACCAGTAGATATTTTCTGTCTGTATCTCGCTCTGGATGTGTGTTGTAGTGCAATGTATAACAAATATGAATGAGAAATCGGAAAGCTGATTTTGAATTCCAGTTGAATTCGTTACATTCAGTTACGCCCAAATACCTTGCGAAAGGTATGACTCTATCTCTTCTCCCTCCAGTAGAATAGCAGGTCAGGTTGAGTTTTTGATACTTCATGGCAAACAGTCTACCGCCAAAAAATTAGCAGTCTACTGCGGGAAAATCTTCTGCCTAGTTTGTTATGTCTCTTCGGAGATATGATCACCCAGGCGTATCACGTCTGGCACTTAACTGACTGACTTTGTTCTGGTAAACGGTAACAAATTAATACAACTGGTAGCGATAGAATACGCAAAAACTGGATTTGAAAGCACGATATGACATGAAGTTAGCATTTTTCTAATAAGTTGTGAAAAAAGTTTACATTTACGAGTGTCCAATGACGTTTTTGAAACACAAATAACCAAATACGATAAGATCCGTTTTTATCATGATACTTGAATTTAGGAACATCGTATATGTGTAAATATTTCAGATAAAATCCATGGAGTGGGATTAAAAATAGAACAAAAAGAAAGTGACAAGATTAAAACTCTATATTGTTTTAGCTGACTCGTTTTGTTTGTTGCCAGACTTTATAAGAACAAATAGTTAAATCAATTGAGTTGTCATATATATAAATAAAAATAAATATTGTTGCTTACTAGAAAATTATAAAACGCTCATAAATATTAATAAGCTCAAGTGAAATATACTTGACCACAATTTTCATTTTTAACGCCTTACTCATCAAAAGTAAACAAGGTATATACAAAAAGATAATACTCCTGTATACTCTCATCAAATATCAAAATATTAATCTGTGACTAGGATTTTTTACAAACCAACATATACGCTAAAAATATGAAAAAATTCAAAAGAAAATGCTTAACTCCAAAGTTCACTAGTTAATAAATGTATTTTGACTTTTGTAAACGGTAATATATAATTGTTTGTAATTTGTGCTTGTTCAAATGATATGAACTGTAACAATGCTCAACACGTGGTTCATTTTATAAAAATACTTGAGAACGATAATTGTTAAGCTTAGATATATAAAGTTTAAGATTGTAATAATCGGAGAAACATCTTAGGAAACGGCTCAACAAAGCAACAGTTCATGCACTTGATCGAGTGAAACTTACATCTCACCAATGAAATTTAAAAGAAATGAGCGTGATTTGCAAAAATGTACATGGCTTCGTGGATCTTAGCGGTGAAAGTTAAAAATAGCGGCAGTAAGGAATATGGTGCCAGTAACGTTAGGAAAACTTAAACAAAATTTCATATAGAGCAGCATCTATAAATTCTTTCGTTCTTTTTTGGAATTATCCATGATTATTTTATGCTAGTTTTATTACAAGAATGATTTTCTTATCATCACTTAAAATATTATCACGTTATTAAGTGAAAGCTGTGATCGTGACATAGGATCTATACAAGGTTTCTCAATTGCTTTTTCCATTGACGTGGCAAGATCTACCACATGCCACACAAATGTAATTAACCTTCATTTGAAAGGCGAAGGTAAGATACTATTGCAAAGGCTTTACATATATGGAAGCATACAACAATTAATTATGTAAATTTACCAATTTCTCTGTAGCCCCCGGAACTTACGTAGACATTTTTAAATGATAGATTCTATTTCTTTTTGGCATGAGAAATTACCTCTTGGTATCAGAAATTATAGGTCCAAACGACCATTTCAAATGCAACCAAGTTTTTGATAGATATTGTGTTATGCATTCTTTAATTGTTTATCATTTTTGTAGGTTAATTAAAGTCAGGAATTATTTTTAGATTTTATAACTTTTCGGAGAAAAATATTAATTTGTGATATATGGCCTATCAATTAACTTATAGCTAGGGAGGAAAGAGTGAGTGTATAATTTATCTAAGAGCGTATCTGAATAAAACTAACCAGGCTGGAATTAGAAATCCGTTTCCCGATTTGCCATTCCCAATTGTTACCCATAACACCGCTCGTACATCCGAACGTGAAACAATTAACCAGCTTCAATGTTGGTTAACTTCGTCGATCGTACAATAACGAGGTTTCAACGTAATATGCTTTAAGCTACAATTTGTTAGTTAAACTTCCCCGAAATTTGTTAGCTAAAATTCCCCGAAATTCTGCATTTCTGATTTCTCTTCATTTTATTAGTACTCGTAAATAAGATAAAATGCATAAATAAGTTTAAATTAATGTATCGTGATTAATTCGTAGTCGAGTTTTTTTTCCTTCTTTTTTAATAACCGTACAATAGGTAAATTGTTTCATATTTTCGGACTAGCTCATGTACGCTTCGCCTTTAAATGGAAAGTGGCTCTGACTGTCGGCAATCAAAAGCATTTGCAAAGTTTCGTACCGTGCCCAAACGTAATTTTTCCAGTGTCTGAAAGGGCTTATCGAGGGTTGACCAGAAACTGATCATCTCTGGTTAGGGTCGGCGCGGTGAGGGGTATATGATGTTGAGAGACCCGAAACCCCTAGTGATTCTCGCGATGACATCACTGACGATAACCTCTAGCGCCCCCACTACGGTGCGTAAGTTTGAAATAAGCCTACAAAACATCTTGAAATCTTAGCCAACTTCAGAAGATACTTCAGCTAGTATAGATATATATTTCTGTTAAACTATTTATCTGTAAAGACAGAACAAAACGCTTTTATTCTTTTATATAATGGAACATGCATATCGATAAAAACTGTTAAAATAATTTCATGCATACGGCTTTTTATTTAAGACCGAAGATTGCCAAAAACGTGCCTGTTTTTCCAACGTTAAATACGTGTTTTTCTGTAAATGTTAGTTTAGCCAGATTCAGAAAGAATATTTCTTTAAAAAATCCACGAACATAGACAGCGCACATAGAATTTGGACAGCGTAATTTCATGTATCATACAAAGGGTAGCACAGCGTTACAATAATTTCGCCTGAATCTGTTATTATTCAAATTATGTCGGCGTCACGGAATATTCTCATCAATAAAAGAGGCAGCAACAAACGTAGCCTAAGATTAGAGAATGTTGTTTATCATTTTTCATGCAAATGCAGAAGGAAAGGAAAAAAGTTCCAATGGAACAAGCTGATTTCATTTTAGAAAAGGGGGCAATAAACCTAGTGTTGCCAATATGAAATAGTAGTAACACCGAAAGTTATGTATTTATACAAAAGGAAATATTTTATTTAAAATATTAGATTTATCGTAACACTGAACGGATTGCACGTTCATCGAAGAAGTTGTTTTTCTACACTTGTTTTTTAAAGTTATCACTTACTGTGGGAAGTTTCTCAGTAAAGTTTTCCATATTTTTTCTACAGAAAAATAATTAAAATGTATTGTAGGGTTAGAAACTATACTACATATAAATATGGAATATATTCTCGCCGCGTGTAAAATATTATTATTAATCTTTCGAAAATATCGTTTACATCAATTCGATATATTTTAACCGCTTTGTATACATATTGTAGGCTAATATTAATAAATAAAGTGTTAAGTTGTATATATATATCTTACGAAAAGTGTTAATTCCAAATACAAAAATATAACACGGAAAATTATTTCATTTTCTGAATATAAATATTACACAGAAATTTGCAACATATATCAAGTTGTTTTATATTTTCTATCGCCTTCAGAGACAACAGTCGAAATCTTGGCATAAAATTTACAAGCAATTATGTGCTAATATCTAATAAGGTGTTGTTTTTACTAATTATATGATCTATGTTAAACGATTAGTTAAAAAAATGTGCTTTTTCTTAAACATTATTTGACTCTCGAAGAAAATCAAAATTTGTGAAAGGAAAATGATAAACGCTGTATGACAATGTTTATATGACAATGTTAGTGTAAATCAGGGTGTTTCGTGTGACGATAGAAAATGATTCTAACAAGAGGAATAATATTATAAAATAATGGACGACTAATCACATTTGTGAAATCAAGGACACTTCATAATAAGAATGGGGAAATGATACGATTAACCTGGAAGGCAACTTTGTAAATAAGCTTAATTTTTGCTCTTAAAATATTTATTCACATAATTAGTGGCAGTGCGTCTCCCGTTGTTATTCATTTTCGTAAAAATGTTGCAAGATATATGCCATTATAGATGGTAAAATGGCTAAATCGGTTTACGCCACTTTTTAAAAATTGCATATTACTCACCATATTACACAACATTTCTTCAAAACGTACAAGAATACAACACTAAAAATATTTCGTGAAATAGGTTCGGAATAATAAAAATGGAAACATGTTATAAACATACATATTCAAACACACAGAGGCATGCACAATAGTACATTACATTCATATATATATATATATATATATATATAGACTTGATTTTTTATGATATTGAAAAATTAAAATTTTGCATGAACGTGAATAAATTAAACGAACAAGCAAAGTCTGTGAATATTATGGGACGCCTAATCCCTTACAGGTAAGCTCTAACAAATTTTGCCGTGTCGCCAAAAGAAAAACGTGAGGTTTGGCTTCATCCATATTGAAACAACACCTTTTCTTATCGCCAATGTTAGGGCTTTTTCTTGAATTGCTATCTTTCATTGATACATTCCCGAGCGGTACTTATGGTAATTAATTGATTTGTTCTTTTGTCAGAGTCTCATAGTAGAATATTCCTCTACAATACCCCTACATTCACAGCATCATAGGGTAAGAACTGCTTTTTTGAAGCCTAAGGTTTCCTCATGTTGTTTAAACGATATATTTCTCATCAACTCTCACAATTTGCTCTAGGAAGGGTGTATTTTATTTGAATTTATATAGAAGATCTCAGAAAGAATTGTGATGAACACTTCCTTTTCAGTCAGATCATGTGCTACTCAAATATTGTATCGATTACCGAAGCATCACTAAATATAGGTAGTGGATTGTGATAGATTTAGTGTTTATGTCATTTACAAATCAGTGCAATGTGGTTCGTTCCTCAAGTAATATTTTGAGTTAGTCATAATCTATAGAGGGAAAATGTGAATGTTCTTTATCAATATACCTACACACATAAACATTAATCTTACCGAACCACTTCAGTATTGTTATGTCTGTGCATTTATTTTTTATTGGTGCCAGTTTTTTTTACTTTTACGGTAATAAAATGAACATGAAGTATTTGATATAGAAGTTATAATCTTCAATTTTCATAGGGTTGAAAGATGGCACGAATTAAGTAAATATAAACTTTTTCTCCCAAGATATAATTTGAAATGTGCTTTAATATATCCATATATGCAGATGTGGTCTAATTTTTTAAAAATCGGCATGAATATTCTAGACAACTCAATATGATATTCATTTTCATGCGTCCACGGCCGACCTGCTAACAACCGTAACGGAGTACATGCTATAGGCCATTGATGAGTCTGACGAGGCTCGCGCGGTTACTCTGGACATCTCCAAGGCTTTCGACAGGGTTTGACACTCTGGCCTCTTATGCAAACTACGGGGTTACGGTATTACCGGTCGCCTGCTTGACCTAATCCAATCGTTCTTAAATAATCGCAAAATGAAGGTCGTTTTGAATGGGCGTGCCTCTTCGTCCTACAGCACGGATGCTGGTGTCCCACAGGGCTCTATCCTGGGCCCCACCCTCTTCCTTATTTTCATCAACGACCTCCCAGATGAGATCAAGTCCCAAGTAGGCATCTACGCAGATGACACTACAATATACTCCCGCACCAGTAAGAAACCTGTCGTGGCGGACAGACATAATCTCGCTGCTGACCTTGAACGGGATCTACACTCTGTGATGAACTGGGGCAAGAATTGGCTTGTCAACTTCAATTCGTCTAAGACCAAGCTGTTGTCTGTCAACCATTACAAGCGACCTCTCTTGCCTCCCATAAGCATGGACCAAGCGATTCTCCCTGAGAGCAATACTCTACGCCTGTCCTCAGACCTCAAATGGAACCACTATATTGAATCCATAGCAAAATCTACTGCTAAGAAGGTTGGGACACTATGTCGATCCAGGATGTTTTTCCGCCTGAATCCATCCTACATATATACAAGTCAACCATCCGTCCGTGCATAGAGTACTGCTGCCATTTATGGCCAGGCGCCCATGCAATTCTCCTTAGTGTCTTTGCCAGGCTCCAAAAGAGAGTCTGTAATGTGATAGGTACTGATCTGGCGGTTCGACTGCATCCACTTCCCCACCGTCGAAATGTGACCTCCCTTTGTCTGTTTTTTAAATACTTTCATGGCCTCTGCTCCAACGAACTTAAGTCACTGTTGCCTCCTCAACAGGTGTTTTCTCGTGCAACCACACTGGCAACTGAGTCCCACACATTCACAGTCAGGTTAGCCAAATGCAGACGACAATTCTACTCCTGCAGCTTCTTCTCTCGCACTTCCCGCCTGTGGTACTCGCTCCCGTATTCTTGCTTTCCTGACGGCTACAACCTCCAGAAATTCAAATGCAAAGCCAGTATTCATCTACTAACCACTGGACTCTAGCTCTCTCCCCACCTCCGTATAACCTTCCCTTTCTCTCCACCTATGTATCTGTCATCGCACCTGCTTTCTCAGCTTTCTATTGCTCCTTTTTTAACTAGTTTGTACTTCTCACTCTTTTCAAATTAATTTTTTTACAGTTATGTAGCACGCTACACATCAGTGGCATTTCCGCCTTGCTCGGTGTGAAATGATTAAAAAAAATATATATATTAAATTTCCATTTTAAATATCTACTATTACAAAAAAAGAAAAAAGTTGTATAAACATTAAAATTAGTTTTTTGACATTATCAACATATTTGAAGCTTTTATTTTAGTTTTAATTTCAAGCTAAGAGGTTAAATGTAATATTTTCAAAAATCCAAATTTATGTAACAAGCATGCATACAACTGGGTCCCCACTAACCGCAATATGATTGGATGGTGTCAGCCATAAATACAGACTAAGTCAGACACACCTAGGACTATGCCTATAGCTTAAGCCTCCGCCTAAGTATGCTGCATATGACTCCGACGAGTAAGAGTCCATTACGGCTACTTGCTAGGTTGTCCTACCCGGTTACATTGCCAAAAACACTTAGCTACTTCGAATAATATATACAGATCTCTTTCAGGGATATATAAAAAATACATTACTGCATTTGAAAAATAACTGGAACATAACATAAATTCACTTGATAAGAACGTCTTATTTTTTCCCAAAATAGCTGAATGGTAAACATTTGTAGCTGTCGTCCGAAAAAATGTAATTTCCTCCATAAAAATCTTAACAAAATAATGAATAATGTTCTTAATCTTTATTTGAGAAATATTAGATGTTTTGAAACGAATAGTACTTACTTTAAGTTTAAAAAGTCTCCGACGCGTATTGTTAGCACAAGAAAAGTTGATGTATTGTCAATATGATAACATGTTTAAGGTTGATTTCGCTGCAAAATATAATTTAAGAAAATCGACTTGTTTCCATGTATAATTTTTTAAGTACTCATTAAACTGACTGATTTTTTTTTAAATAGTCAAATTAATCTAATACTAGAAATGCTGAATTTAAATTTACTGTAGTCATAGTTCTTATATTCAGAAAATACCAAAGGAATAAATATAATAAATAATATATATATATAATATAATACATAATAAATATAATATAATAAATAATACATCTAAATTTTATTTTATAACAATATAATTTAAAAGTAGTAAACTAATCCAACATTTTAAGAGATTTTAACTTAGCATAATTAAAATAAAAAAGCAAACAGTTCTTACAAAAAGTCATAATTATTGGAGAAATATTTTTAATACAATAGTGTCTTTAATACACTATTTATAAAATCAATAAAAAACTTCGTATTTGACTATGTCATTGTTCTAATGCATTTTGTTTTATTTTATGATGATAATCAGATTTCCGTCTTATTAAGCAAAAGATACTCATTACTGAAATTCATCAAGGATTTTCCTTTAAACTAACATCAATATAAAGATGGTGACATTTTTTAACTTGTCAAAATTCTGTAAAAGTTAATTAAGTTGGAAGTAACAGATGTAAAAAAAAATCCGTATTTTACCAATATTTTCTAGCAGAAAAATTAATAAAATAATTTTCGTTTGCAAACAATTACTGGAAAATATATTAAAATCCAAAAGATTATTTAACTTTTTCTAGTATAACCTATTCAACGTTTTTTTATATATGACAAAGCGAGGCTAAATTGCCCACAGCTAACATTAGATAAACAATATTTTAACCAAAATTTAGAATGTCCGAGAAAAAATGAAACATTTAGTGAAATAAATAAATAATCATTCTTTACTCTTAATGGTTTAATTTTTAGAAGAAGAATGTTTTAATCAATGGACCTTTTAGCGAAAAACTGGATGTATGTATTTTTTAAATACATTTACATGAACATTGTAATAGAATTAGTTTTATCTCAGTTATATCAAGTTTTCCTCGCAGTGCAAGAATACAATGCCCACGAAGAAACACACACGACTATGTTAGAGACATGTAGATGCTATGCAAAACGTATGCAGATATCTATCCGGTTGCAATTAAAAGAATTCTAACGGTCACTGTTGATCAACAGGCCTTTCAAAACGGGCGTCAATTGGGTCGATCTCTCTGAATTTCTTCACTGCGCTGACTCGAAAAACATGATTTCTTGGAGAAAGACATTCATTTAGCAACTGAAAGAAATATAGTAGCATCAACTTTATTTCAAGTTTAACGATTTGTGTTATTTATCTTAGAAAATCGAATAAAATAATCATTAGCACGCCGTTTTTCTAAACACACGGCTAATTAACGTCTGCCTATTCCAAGCCAGCGTAAATCTACTGTAGTTGTAAATAATTAGAAATATTTGTGATGTGCTAGATTAATTCAAATTGTAAACAATGTAAGTATGACAATATTAAATATGAACAAATAGGATTTCGATTTCATTATCGCACTTTAAGATAAATTGAGGACGTTGATGCACATATATTATTTATTAGTTCAACATTGATAGACAATTATTTATTTTGTATCATTGGTAAATCTCAATGAAAATAATTTGAATTTATTAAAGTATTTTAAATTTTTGATACAGTTTGAACGATTTGTTCTCAAATATGCTCAAATCTTATTCTTGAACACAGCAGCTAATGAGTTTTTTTTTCTTTACATTTTGTTATATTTTCCTATTTTATAATTCCCCTATTTAATTCGATCCGTTTTCCTTCAACACCCATGAACACGTGTGTCACTAGACTTCATTGAACTTGTCTATTTCACCATAAAGTAGTGCACCGCAGCATTCACCGATCATCTCAAAGTCTATAAGAGCTGTACAAAATAAGTGTTACTATATCATTAGACATCAGGTGACACAACGAGTGTTAGCCGGTATCATGTAGCCCAGCATTACCTGAAGCATTTTCTGGTCATCGTAGTCTAGGGCGAAATATATCCGAAACATTTCTGATGAGAAATCTGACTCACCTGTAGGATTAACAAAAACTGAAGCATTAAAAAAGAAATGTCGGAAGTGTGGTGGGACCATTTGTCAGGGACAACAACTACCTAGTAGGATGGTGTATAGTATTACCCATATATATCTACATATATTCAGCCAGTATCGTGATTATACGACATTGCTGGGTTCCGTGATGCATAGAGAGACACTCAATTTTCAACGTGGCATGTTCTCTTTGATAGATTCAAGCTTGGTGACGTCACATGAAGTGTTAAATCTCTAGTTTTAATCCATATATATAGAGGGGACTACCCGATTTTCAAACTCATAGTGACTTTATGGAAACGCCAGGCGATGATTTTGATAATGATAATGAAGTTTAGTAAACATTGAATAGTAATACTGAATATATGATACTCTTCGGCATTTACATGCAGTAACATGTTCAAAATTAGCATCTTCCTTCAAAGTTTTACAAAGTTTCATTTATAAATTGGAATATTTTTATTATTCATGACATCGTGTCGAAGTGCATAAGTTTATCAAAATCTTTATGTGGTTTGCTAGATAGTCTCACAATCCTGTTTTATTTTACCGATACTGGTCCTCATATAGGTGACTTTGCAATATAAGGATGCACAAAATGATATTACAATTTTATGGACAAGTATAAATCATGATACGTTTCAATTTTGTTTGGTTCTCAGTTGGTACCTTAAATTTGCTGCGTTCATTTGAGATTAAATTCATTTTTGATAAGACTGTGTCTATTTTCCTGAGTAACGGTTATTCTTAATATTGTGTTGATGAAAAGAAAGCCATTAATAAATGCACAACACTCACCAAAATTTCTCGAAATTGTTTGAAAGAACATTCGACAATCAAGCAAACTGATGCGTTTCAGGATTAAAAAAATAAAAATATATAATGAAAACTTCAACACGTGCATCTTGTTTTATTAAAAGATGATTCTCTATTTGTCAGTTTTAGCCCGTGCGGTAGATTTAGTACATGATTGCATTCACATATAATTTTCTGTATACAAAAACGGAAATACGTTAGTGTAATTATGTAGCAGAAGAAGCAATACGTTATTGAAATGATTTAAAGAAAACATCTCGTCTATTTTGATATAAAGATAAAAGCAAAAATCTCTCTCAGTTTATTATTTGTGTCAATATTTTCTGTAATTAATCAGTCATTCGCATCGGATTTTCAATGAAGACGTCATTCTTCTGCATTATACAGTTTTTGTAATGCGCATAGTATAAAATGCTGGCCATTCATGCTGGCGATTGTTTTTGATAGTTACATTAGATTTCATATATTATCAACTATGCAAATAAAACGAGTTGGGATGAAGGAAGTGTTTTAGTTTAATCTCAGTACCAATCAAATACTTTATATGGTAGAATCCTTTTTAATCATTTAAAAAGCTTACTCATTGCATCAAAAATAATACAAACAGACTTTGAAGATGCTGTTTGTCAGGTCCAGGCAAATCTCATTTTGTAAATAAAGAGAATGTTTGCTTGGGCTTTCTTTGCTGGGTCTCTAGAATCTTTAAATATAATCTGTTACCAGATACACCGCCCCTTCCGTTCATTCATTTCACTCATAACAAATATTATTATCTCATAATTTTCACCCCGTTTACATTTCTGAAGATCGGAGCGAAACCGATCGACTTGTGTTTTTAATTTAAAATTTGGCATGGCCGATTATAACACATTTTTAAACGCCATATATATATATATATATATATATATATATATATATATATATATATATATATATATATATAATCAGATACTATTTAGTAAACCATCCTTTCTAAATATAAAAACCATAATAATGACTTTCTAAATAATCACTTTTTTTTTCAAATAATCAACACAATATGAACCGAACTGGGAAATATAAGTTAGGAAATTCTGAAAGTACATGTGATTTATAAAGGTTTTCTAGGTAAAATATCCAATGAAAGTACACCTCTGGGAATATTTCTTAGTTCCATAACATTAAATATCGCGAATATTCGTTTAATAAAAAATGGAATCAAAAACTATTACCAATAATTATGCGAAAAAGGGTTGCTTAAGGCGTTGGATTAGGCTATGGGCTTTGCAAATATTTCTCCTGAAGATGTACATATAATTTTATATTGCCATAAAACTGAAATATTCTATAAACGCTAATCGGTATATTAGAAAAAAGGCGCCTTTGATGTACCACAAGTTTTGTTCGATGGATCCGAAGTTTCAAGATTAATATGCTCGTATTAACAAAATTCCTGACATCGACAACCATGAATTATATTGACATGACGGCCTGATTATTCTGCCAGTCTACAGAAGTGTAAATGTAAAATGATTCTTAAAAAATTCATGAGAATTTATTTTGAAATATGTCCAATATTTACATGTGGAATAAAATTTACAAACTGGCACATTTACATTAAACTCAACACAAACGTAAGGTATGTGAACGCTAGATCTAATCATCCTGTGAATATAATCAAATATATTATATCACTAAAGAAATAGTGTATAGGTTGTCTAAGAATTATTTTTGTGAAATAGTTTTTCATGAAAGAAAATAATTAAGGAATGGCTTTAAAATGATAGGCTTAAAACCAAACTAGAATGTAAATCTTTAATAGATAATTAAATGAAAAAAAAACACGAGTAAACGATATATTACTTGGTTTAACAACTTTTTTTTAATTTAGAGTTAAAATGTAAAATAAGGAAATATATTTGACTTGCTTAATAAACACTTCATTAAAAATTCTGAATTACACAAGAAATACAGTTATATTAAGCTAGAGCTGTATTTGTAGTTTAGAAAATATAATAAGTTACAAAATCCTTATGAATAAGATATCGTTAAACATTAAAAAATGTAAGGGCATAGATAAAAGTAAACGTTAACTTAATGAATTTTTAAACCTAAAGGACATACTTGCAAAGCAGAAGTGCCATTTATAAATAGCAGGAGAAAGTACAAGTGGAATTTACTGAAGTTTTAAAAACAATGGCATACACACAAATCATCATGCAGGCTAGAAATCTTTAAGAAATCTACCAAATAGCCAACCATATTTGGAAATAAAAACAAACAATAAAATCCTGATGTAAGCCCGAGTATATTGAGAAAAGCCAAAACCTACCGCATGAGGTATGTCTGCAGATTGTGAAGAGAGAAAAAATTAATTATAAAATCATTACCAGCAGAATATTATCGAAATTAATGATCTGAAAATATGTACGGATGCATATATAAAAGGTATATTTTGGGTTCGTACGAACCCGAAAATAAATACGAAAAAAGATCTTACTTCTGTTATGTGTTCAAAGTATAAAGCTAGCAAGTCAGTATATAAATTCTGACGGTACCAAAGGTTGGAAACATGGTTGCGTACTTGGGTAATTTACGTAATTTAGAAATCTCTACATGTTAGATATTTATTTTTTAATCATACTTCATAGAACTATCTAATTGTATAAGTTGAATCATACCAATAAATGAACAATAGTTTCATATAGCACGACTCAAAGTTTCAGGCAATCTGCAATACTCAGATGCTTATTAAGGACCGACCGTTCCCGATTTCGAATTTTAAGTTGTCGCTTTGTATATAGTAGTTATATATCATAATTCTGGGATTTTTTAAAAAATTTTATTATATAAATTAATTTGATTGATATTCCTAGCAGTACTATAGACGTAAGATAATATGTATACTTAATAACACACCCACTTACACGTACACGCACCCCCATACACACACATATATATAGAGAGAGATGAATACGAATAAATTATACATACACATAATAATATAATACTATCAGCATAGCCCTGCATTGCTCGGGTGTAATGAAAGCTTTAAAACTAATCCATAGACCTGGAGCCCAGACTCTTTGGACGTCGGCACGAAAGGCTAAAAAACAATAGTTGTTTGCAGTTAAACCGAAACCATAGACTGAAAGAAAAATACATGGATGTAAGTCAAATTTTGATATCCTGGTATCGATATCAAAAAATATTTTTCGTCGTAAACTGAGTAAATTGTATCATGGCTGAGACAAAGAGCTACAATTATATCTGTTAGAGCCAAACCCGAAGCAAAAACTAAAATAAAGGGCTGAAAAAATACAGACATACAGGCAGATAAACAGACATACACACAAACATCTTGCTTTTATATATATAAATTATCGATTTTCTGCACTATTGTAAGAACTGCAACCTTGAAACTTTTGAATATCGTTTCTTATGTCTTTGTCTATGAATGTATCAAATTTGATTAAAATCGGATCACTCCTTCTATAACACGATTTTTCGATTATCGATTTTCGATATTTATCGGGGGTACCTCGATACAAAACCTAGCTAAGAAAACTTGCAGATGCTTATAGTACAACTGTTAAATTTTCAAGAAAATTGTTTCAGCGGTGTCGGAGTCTATAGGTAACGGACGTCCACACAGAGACACATACGCACACACATACACCAACACACAAAGTTCCATTTATAAATAAGTTTAGATTTTGCTGGTGTTCATAACACAGATCTAACTGCTATACATACATACGTAGACACACACACACAAACACAGACACACACAAAAACAGCACACACACATGCACACACACACAGACACAGACAGACACAGACAGACACACACACACATTTATATATACATATATATCTCATAATAATCCCTTGCAAGACTCGGAATTTTGTATGCTATATATAGATATATCCAAGGCAATACAGATCAAAGAAAAACTATTTACAACGTCCAAAACATTAATAGATTCCGCCTTATGAGTCATTGAATTTTCAATGTCGAAACAAATGTACCTTTGTAGTGGATATATATAAAAATCATGTGCATGTTCTAAAATATAATTTATAATATATATATATATATATATATATATATATATATATATATATATATATATATAGACACATTTACTCAAAATTAGTTATTGCAAATCGCCGGAAGACAGCACTCATATCTAGGTCGCGTAATAGCACGTTTAAAAACGAAAAATATTCTAATGTTCTACAATAAATTGTATTGAACACTTGTAAATACAAATGCGAACCGGTGTAATCTTATTATGAATCAATAACAAATGAATATGAAAATTTTCATATATATATATATATATATATATATATGAAAATTTTCTCAGCGTAGCTTACATTAAGAACAATGCGAAAATATATGCCACCAAGTTAAGATCGAACTCAATATTCATTTGTTATTGATTCAGCAAAATTAGCTTGCTTCCTATTACACTACTTAATTTGATTATATATATATATATATATATATATATATATACACGCACACACACACATATATATATATCATATATATTTGAATATTTTTATCATGTAGTATATTATGTTATGAAACATTGAGCATAACCATTTGACAGGTAGATCATTGTTCCTTTGATATTTGTGGCTTTGAGCGTAAGAAACATATTATCATTTATGATGCGTCAAAGGAAACATTTTAAATGTCCAGATTTTGAAGATCAGTATTTTTCATATTCTCGAATAGCAGTCTATAATCGATTTCATATTGAAATATTCTAACTTATTTTGACTGGCATTGGCCATATAATTATCAAAATTATATTATTCCTTTGCAATATAACAGCCATACTTTATGATTAAGTTTTGGCCAGATTTAAATGTCACTGATTCTGAAAATGTTGAAACTATCAAATGCTAAGTTGACTTGAATCTTTCGAAACATTGGTCCGTTATACATCGGTTTGTAAATCAAATGAACATTTTTAATTATGCTATACATTTTCGATTAAAACACTCTCCAGACAATCGCTGCATTGGCTCAGTAATGTCTTTCTTAATTTTATCATGATTTTTTCTTATTGTCGAGACGCTATCTTTTCTTATTGTCGAGACGATCAAACGGTCATAATTCTAATAAAAATAAAGATAACGTATGTAACGGAACATTAATAAGTTTCGTGCTTATTTATACATTTTCCGTACTGTCATATTGTATACTTTAAATATAGTTAAAATTACTACATCTGGACGAAAGAGTACAGTGAAGATTTGAGAATAAAAGAAGTAATCAAATATAATGAACTCGACAAAAGGCTTAATTCTGTATTTTTATCTGCTGCACAAATATACTTTGTTATAATCGATATAATTATTAGAAGAGAAATATTTGACGAGTAAAAACTAACGTTGATAACTTACGTGTCCTGAAAGACCTCTACAAAATAAGAACAATACATCACGTGAAGCAAGCGCATATTAAGGACATTTACATAGACAGAACATTAATGATAAACTGACGATTTCGACTTGAAACACTACTAAAAAGAAAACATTCGCAAGGAAGCGACTATAAAATTTAAAATGACCGATAACAATTAGTGGTCTTGAGAATTCTCATTAGCTGCTTCTTTTTTCTTTCTTTTTTTTAAAGCAGCCGCTAACCTTTGCACGATCTGAAACTAGACCACTTCGAGTAAATATATAATTTTATGTATCATTTCAGACACCACAGTGATAATACTTCATGTTGTTTATGAGTCGGTAGGACCATAAAAATCTATGGGATCAGTACAATTTTTATGCATATTGTTATTTATTTCATCTTTTCATCTGCAGTTCGAAGTCTTATTTTGTCGGTCAAAATTTTGTTAATATGCTTTATGGGAAAGTACCAGAGCGTTGAAAATGTTGTTATGCGATGTACACTTAGTTGTATTTTAAAATTCTTAGTTTTGCTGATGTACGGTTTGATGCAATGGATATCGTTTCGGAATGAAAAAGTGGAGAGCTGCATTCAAACTCCATTTGAATTTTGTTTCATTCACTTATTATATGATCTCTTCTTCCTCCAACTAAAATAGCAGAACAGATTGGGTTCCATAGATTGCTTGGCAATCATTCTACCACAGAAAGTAATGGCAAGCTACTACGAGAAACTCCCCTACTGAGTCATTCATGTCTCTTGCGAGACTGGGCAGAGAATTTACTCTTTTGAGACATGATTGCCCAAGCGTGTATCACGTATAGCCCTTAACTATATAACTGTGTTTGGCCGATGTAAATCAGTGGGTATTTATATTTTATTTTATGCCTCTGGTTTGTAGTTCGTGCCATTCTCTTTTGTTATGACTACATAATGTGTTGTGTTATTTTTATTTCTCAACATTGAATCATAACACAGCAATTTTTCTTTCATTCTGTCCTGAAAATTCCTGCGACATGGAAGCGAAACGAATTATCTAGAAAAGCCTTTCTAATTTTTATATTTATCTTTATTATAATATACATACATATATTTTTAAATAATATTCAACTTCTACAGGCTTTCCGAAGAAATGAGCAATGTTTGCGGAAAGTTCTAGGAACATGAAGCAAAATATTCAACATAAATATTTACAAGTCTCCATTCCAAATCAAATGTTTTATTCGATACCATGCAAAATTAAGAAAATATTATTCACACTCGTTTAATGTTCGTTTTAATTTTTCATTTATGCGAGGTACTCTTTCAGAATGTAGTCGACCATGGTTTTCTACTTGCCCATATCCATTGTTGCTTTGAATATTTTTCTCTTGGCATGTCACCTAATTAAGAAGATCGTTCAGATTTTAAATCAAAGCAGTAGGACAAATGTGACATAAAAGCTAAAAAAATATCATAGCAAAAATTACTTTTTAACCGGCGTGATAATGTAACGATTGTGTAACCCATCTCTGTCATTTAAATTATTATTATTCGAGAAAATTCTTTCAAGTAAATAAGTCAATACTTTTTAAATGTGTTATATTATTTTTGTGGTGTATCCTTGGTGATGACCATTTTAGAGTCATCATAATGGGTGCGGTCAAATAAATCATTTGGTCACGTATTAGATGATATGCTAGTTTTCATAAAACTGATGTAAGTGTTATATTTTGGCTTATATTCATTTTGTTTAAAGGAAAAGTGGAATCAAGAGTTGAGTTGCCTATAGCATAACCTTGATAGAATAACATGATCTAAATTTCAAAACAAATGATTTGAATATATATATATATATATATATATATATATATATTTGTATTGGAAAGAATATTAATAAAAAGTTTTGAATTTAAAAATGTACTTTTTTTTAACAGTATTTGTTTATTTTTATTATATTTTATATTTCAGACCGCCCTCGGTCCTTCATCAGAAACAACTGATTTTTAAATTTGAATTAGAAACGTATTTCACGATAGCGTTCGAATATTTTTTTGTTTACATCACGTGGTGTGTTTGTGTGTTTGTTTACATCACGTGGTGTGTATATTTGTATTAGTATACAATGCAATATGTATGTATATATGACATTGAATCGTATTGTGAATATAATATGCTGCAAAATAAGAAAAGATAATAATATAACAGAGGAATCCCCTGATGAAAATATAGAATTTTAAGGAATCTATAACAATAAGTACAATATGAAATAACATATTTTAAGAAGGCTACGTAATATAATCTGAAAAGCACATGTTATATTTTTCTTACAAATTCGTAATGTCATTAGTAAATGTATACATATTACAAGGTGTGCAAAAAAAAAAGCCCAAAGCAAAATCCCGAATTCTGAACAGATGACTATTTTTTTTTGTTTCGTTTTAGAAGCATTATATTAGTTATAGCACGAATAAATCATCCTCCTCAACATATTCTCATTTTGTGAATCATTCTTTAGAAATCAGTATCTGACCCGCATGTAGATTTTTTCGCTTCGAGCAGATATATGTATTGAGAAAACTGTGAATACGTCTCTTCCTAGTTATCTTACAAGATAACTATGTTATTAGGTGGGGAGATAATGTCTACCATTGGTTTCATTGCTTCGAGATATGCCAAGAAGTTTTCAAATTCTATTCTTTTTAACATATTAGATATATGCGCAAGTCATATGCTAAAATCTTGTTTTTAACATTGTACTATGTCTTCTGCTTAATAAAACAGCAATAAGTCTGCATATTTTAATAATACAAAAATTATAAAAAACAATAAATCAAAATTTAAATTCTACAACAAATGTATCTTACGTTAAGGTGTAAGCCTATAATTGTATAATTATATATTCAGTTTTAGAGAGTCCTCATTAGAAAAATGTGGAGGTTTATTGTTTGAGAAGAATATCAGTATAATGAGCCATATAACAAAAGTCATCATCTGGATTATGATGAACAGAGCGTAAAGTAGAATCAACCTAGAGACAGGATAAGAATAATGTGGCTTCGTTAAAAATACCGAAAAAAGGAACACAATATTCATGCTCAGAATGCTTTCTGAAATACAAATTCAGAAAAGCCTTCACCTGTGCATTATAGACTAGACGAAATTATATTACAAAGTACGCCCCAAAGAGATGTTTGGCAATCTCAACATTTTCAGAAAAGACATTAAGACAATCAAGTAATTATATTGGCAGAATAAAAGCTTGCGTATGGATAGAAATGTGGATTCAGCAAGTTGACAAGAACAAAAAGAGGCGTAAGACAACTATGTGTTTTTTGACCGAAACTATTTAACTTATAGATCAAAAAAGGATCTGAGAGAAATAAAATCCTTGACAGGTTTCGTCATTAGCATCCACAAGCTCAAACATATAAGATACGCGGATGACACAGTGCTAATAGCAGATACAGTAATAAATGCAGGATCCCTTACAGAAGATAGCAAGAAAAAGTGGGAAATAAGGAATTGAAGAAAAAGTTCTAGAAAAATATATGTATTGTCAATGGCAAAAAGAAGACCCCAAAATTCTATCTAAAGTTCGAAAAAGTAAAATAATACAAAAAGAAATTGAGTAACTGCAAAGCATTCTAACAGAGGATGGAAAATGCGTCATTGAGATCCGAAGACGCAATATCATGATCAAGAACGTATTAAGCCAACCAGATTACTAAGCGATAGGAAAATATCATTGAAAACAAAATATGTAATGCTGAATTGTTATGTGGTATCTGTCTTTCTGTATAGCAGCGAAGGTTAGACGATCTCAAGAAAGAATGAGAGGCTCGAGGCGGTAAAGATGTGGTTTTACAGAATGATTCTGAGGATACGATAGACCTAGCATATGAGCAAAAACAAGGAGTTAGGGATGATTCAAACGAGAAGAAAACTCGTACTTAACTTTAGAAAGAGACAGCTGAAGTTCCATGGATACGTAATGAGGAAAGACGGGCTAGAGAATGTAATAAGCACAGGAGGGATAGAACGAAAGAAAGCAAGGAAAAAGCAACTCAAGACATATTAGATAGACGTAAGCAAATTGAACTCGAAGCAATTTTTAGGAGAGATACCAAGTGGAAAATGTGAAAGAAGATGAATATTTTTACCCACTACTTACACAAGAAAGACAAATAACTCTTTCTGTCGTGCTCCATTTTATAACTTCTGCGCGTCCTTGTTCTAATGAATTTTTTCCGATCTCATATGATGGGATATAGGTAGAGAAAATTTTATTTTACTACTATGTGCCTTGTCTCTTCAGGACGTTGGCAAGTATTGCCGTCCGCATCCCCCTATCACGTATCTCTCTTAAGCCATTTACTTTTTATCCCACTCAATTCTCGCTCCATCATCAACCAAGTATGTTATGCTCTACTTTCCCTTGTCTCTATTCTACACAAGCCGTTCCATGAGCCCCAGTTTCTCTAAGCAATCTTTTTTCATTATATGCCTCAAAAATCTTAACTGTCTTTTCCTCCAAAGCCTCGTCTTAGCTCACATGTTTTGTCTATGCTATTCTTAGTAACTTTCTCTAGAGCCATATCTAAGTTGCTTCAAGTCTTTTCTTCATATCTGATGGCATTGAGTAACATTTACTGACGTATTGAAGGACAGGCACCACATAACAACCGAGTATTCAATTCCTTGTTTTAAGCGAAATGTTTCTCTCTTTCACAACTTTCTTCAGCTTCTGTAATGCATTTTTGCCAACGCCCGGATTTTAGAATCGCGGTTTCCGTGCACTTTATAATATATCAAAGTTTTACATTTTTGCACTTGTTTGATTTTAGTATCTCCAAATTGTAATTAGCATTTCGGGCTCCTAATTTTACTAATTACTATGCATTCCTTTTCTAGTAGTTTATACTCTATTTCACTTTCTTTAACTATATTCTAGAAGAAGGCTTTTAGTTTCTTTCGCGTGTCTGCTTTCAGCATTGTACTATCTGGGTAGTGAATTATTATAGTAATTTTGCCTAGTTTTTTAGAATTTTTAGATTCACCGAAATATTCTTTAAAAGAGAAGACAAAGAAAAGTTTGGAACTGTTTTCATAATTTATTTTCAGCAGTCTTTTCATAATTTTAATTTTAGCAGTAATTTATACTAATATAGGGTACTATGGGGAAATTGACGCCATAATATATATATGTATATATATATATTAGCAGTAATTTATACTAATATAGTTTATATTATATAATTTACACTAATTTATACTAATTATATATATATATATATATATATATATATATATATATATATATATATATATATATCCTATGTGGTTAGGGGTCGCAGGTTTCAAATCCTACTAAATGACTCATATTTTCATAACAAATATTTAGCGTCGATAATTAGGCCTGTAAAAATAAATATATAACTATGTTTTATTATAAACAAAATATTTAAATATGGCTACCGATCAAAAATAATTTTCAAACAAATCATTTCATTCATATATATATATATATATATATATATATATATATATATATATATATCGTCATCCGCAGTGCAATTTCGCTGTATCACAGCTCATCAGTATGGTTAGACATCCGATTGCCTTTAGCCAGGTTCGAGACACGACCAAATTGACGTCAGTCGGCGATTATATATCTGGGCTATGAAGGAGGCTGACTTTTAGCGTGTGGTATACCATATAAACACACGCAGGTAACTAAGAGTGTTTACTTCATTGCTAAATAAACGATGCGTAGGTGCTAGAATAATTAATGTTTTTTTCAAAGTCTGCCTTTCTTCCAGAGTGCTCAATCAGGGTGTGAGAGCTTAAATAATCATCCTCAAACTACACATAATAAGGGATCTTATTTTATTTATTAAACGGTAAACCGACCTTTTCCACCGAACTTTCTTCAGAAGAAAAATTGAAGGTAAATTAAGACTAAGTATAGCAATTATAGTCGTATATGCAACAACAAAACAAAGCACTGAGAAGGAAATATAATATTTTTAATCTAATCATGACAATGCCAGAGCTTAATGTAAAAGTCAAGAAATTAGAATCATTATGGGAGACTTGAATGCCAAAGAAGACAAGCGGAGGGAAAGGGAAACAACTAGCAACTTTGAAGTAGATTTCGGAATTATAAAACAATGATTAAAGGAAATAATTATATTTATTAAGGCGACAAAAATATGTTTTTGTTGTCAGTAGTCACGACAATTATACAGGCATTTCCTCAGTGTATCCAAGTTGGAAAAAAATGAACAATGAAATAAACAATAATCTGTTTACGTAAAAATGCAACCTGCCAAAGACAACATCTTGCGATTAGACCATTTTGAGAATGACGTAATTGTGTGAAATTCGACTTATACGTTGTTGTTGCGAAATCTCCGTGGACAGGTTTTAGTGGCCTGTTTAGACCAGGAAGAAAGACATGGAAACAAGAAGATAGATTTCATCAGTGTACTAGAATAACAGAACCTATACACAAATTAGTGTTAGTAATCAGCAAATAGAAGTGTAAGTCCAAACGGTATAGTTACGCTGCATCTTGACTGTCTCTAGACAGTCTTACAGTTGCGTCCTCGGTATCACGCGGATTATTATTTATTGAAACAAAAATAGTCCGTTTTTATAAATAGATCACCATAATATATATACTACCGGATTTTTCCGGTTTAACAGAGAGAAAAGAGATAAAGAAGACAGAGGACTCAAAGAGAACCCAAGGAAGAGAAATCCATTCGTCACTCCCTTGTTTCTGCCTATGTGTGTGCTTCTTCTGTCTACCCAACTACAAACAACCGTCACTGAAGAGAATAAATACAATAAGTATATATAATTCGTACGTTGTCCGTTATTTTCATTTAGGCCGATAATCAACCTTGCATTTCAGTTTAATCAGCATAAGTCTCTGGTATACAACACATTCTCTTGAAATCCTTCCTCCCGCTACCTCTCAGTATCTATGCCACTTCGTCCGTTCATATCGAATTGTAAAAGGAAGAACAAAAAAAGGGTCTTTTGTTGATATAGTCACAGCATAACGTGACACTGGTGTCCGAGAGGCTGAAGCCAATGATGACAGTATTTTCCCGTTAAAAATAAGCAAGTATAAAAGACATCGTCCTTATATATGAACTTATTTATTTTACAAAAAAAACTTGCATTTTTGTTACAAGATCACAACTATGGAGATTCCTACTAGCGATAAATGGTCTGCGGTACCAACATCCTAACAAACAATGACGAGAGACTCTTTGTCATCTGTTAGTTTCGCGATTCATGCTTGGACGATCATGTATCGGAAAATATATAACTGACTGGGCAGAAGATCTTTCCGAAGATGTTTGCCATTACTTTCAGAATTTGGCTAGTTTGTAAACCCCTAGCTATAAAACCGAATCTGTCGTGCTATTTAACTCATAGTCGGAGAGAGAAATGACGGATTAACATCTTTCCCAAGAGTATTCAACGAATTCACCGGGAATTTGAACGTAGCTCTCTGATGTCTACGTTCCGTGCCGATATCCACTAGATATAAAATTAAGAATAAAATTGTGTGTGGTGCTAAAAAGCATGTAATTTTCTGAATTTAAAATTATATACCAAAGTAACTTTAGATTCATTCAAGGACAAAAGTATTAATCACTATTTTAGCTTGTAGATGTTTTTGTATTGACATTATGTTTAATAGAAGACAAACAAAACTTCCATGATTAAAATTACCAAAAGATAACCATAGCCTAGTAGTTTCTACAGGATTGACATACATACACTAAGACGGGAAAAATGATTCTACTTTGAATTTTAATTGGAGATCAAGTTGAAGATAATATTCATTGTATATCATTTGGAAAACACACAGGTATAGAGCGACTTGAATAAGAAACGGAAAGCATAGCTTAAAACTGATTGATCTAATCTTGATTACTTTTATTATTATTATTATTATTTTTGTTGTTGTTGTTGTTGTTGTTATTTTTGTTGTTTTTATTTTTATTGTTTTTATTTATGACAGCTTTCAGCCCAATCTCTTCTTAGATCGTTATAGTAAGGTGTGTGAAAACGGCGTACCATACCACAGAGCCTCATTTTAAATGATGAGTGGCACTAATAAAACAATATAAAATATGCATATTACTCTGAAAGCCTTCATCTAAGAAACTGTGAACACAATTACGTCAAGGCATATTTGTGTCAATGAAGATCGTCACGTTTAAACTACGTAATTATTTTTCCTATAAATAATTAATGCATAGTCCAAAAACGTATTTCTTACCTGTTATCGGAAGCAGAAAATACCTTCCGGGCAAAATGATGAAAAATAATCCGTATTAAAAAATCTGCATGAAACGTCAAGGGAGATGAATCGAAAGCCTGAATATCTCAATAAAAATAAATGCTGTCTGATATATATTTGCATCAAGGAAACAAGCTGCTCGTAAGTTTCAGTGAACTCCTTTATTTCTTTTCTTAATTTCTGTGTCGGGAATTTGTGCATTTGTTTCAAATTTTCATGCATAATATATTGAGTTACGAGTCGCAAGTCATTTGCTATTTGCTCATGGAAGGTGTTGTAAACCGTCAAGCAAATCCGACAGACTTTCTATGATTAAGCTAAAGCAATTTAACAAATTTTGATGATAGCTTCATATTTTCCGAAGTATACGACTTATACAGTCTCGGCCACGTCGCTCATTTTCAACTTACGCTATCTTGATGTTTTTGCTACAAAAATGGGGCGGCAGGTTCGAATCCTACCAAAGCATGCACATTTATCTTCATTAAGATTTATCGAATATTCAGGTCGTTAGTCCAAAAGTAAATAAATATATGGTGTGATTATTAAATTGTCGTTATTTTATATTAATTTCGCAAGTGAGAGTGATTTGTATTTGAATTTATTGACTAAACACTTTAGCAGAGTGAGTTGATCACCGATTGCGAGAAGAATAAGAATTTGCTAATATAAGTCACTATTCAGTTTTCGTTTATCGTCGTAGTCGTGTTGGTCTAAGGCGCGACGATTTCTTCTGTGAAGTGGGAACAAGTTTCGATTCCTGCGAGAAAGTTAATTTTTTACTTTAATAATATTTCTCAGATATTCAGTCCGGCAGATTAAAAAAAAAATTGTTTAATAAATACGTTTAACAACTAGAAATATCAATTAATTAATAATAATAATTTTGTGTAAATAAACGTGGATATCGATAAATATAAAAACGCATATTTTCTTGTGTTAATAGAAGAGTTCTCAATATAATATAAGAAAACTAATACGTATATATCATAAACATGCATATTGTCCTACATCTGTTGCACGACTCGGAGTTTCATGCACTATGCAATCATCGTATGAATATTATGAATGGACCGATTCTAGATATGAACTTAGTTATCTCCTCTCTCACTAACCTGCATTCTCTCCCTCATGCTCCTTTCTTCGTCCACTCTACTCTAATCCACATTCTCATCCTTCTCATACCCACTTCATGACACCCCCTATAATCAGTCAATCTTTCTCATAACTTTCCTCTTAGGTCGCGTAATAACTCGTTTACAAATGAAATATATATATATATATATATATATATATATATATATATATATGAACACAAAGTAAAAAAATAAGATTAATTAATAATAGGTGAGAAGTAAATTCATAAATGGATCAATAAATATGTAAATAAAATGTTAAACTGGTCTAAATATGTAAGCAAGTATTTATTTATGTTTGCATGTGGTTCTTAATTCATTTCTTTTATTTAATTCATTATGTTTATTTAATTGGAGTTTATAAATTGGAGTAGATAGACTAAACTATCGCCCGGTTCAAACTCCACCACGTCTATTGAACAGGTGAAGAGGCTCATCCCTTGTTTCTTGTTTAGGATGCGGTTTCCGGTTTTCTCTTTTCCAATCATTTCACTCTTTTCTTTTTTTCTTTTTTTTTCAGTTGGATTAGATAGACTAAACTATCGCCCGGTTCACACTCCACCCACATCTATTGAACAGCTGAAGAGGCTCATCCCTTGTTCCCTGTTTAGGATGTGGTTTCCGGCTTTCTCTTTTCCATTATTTTTACCATTACGTATTTTCTAGTATGCTATAGTGGTGATGTATGAGTATTTGTAGTTATAACAATCTTAAGTGTATCATTTGTAGAGGGCATTATTAAAGTCAAATTTTACGTTCCGGAAGTTGAACGCAATAAAGATAGTGGTGGCATTCATTTTATGTTCATAATCTTTCAGAAAGCATCATTAGGTCCCTTCTTAGTCTATCTGTTTCTCGTGGGCCTATTTTTCTTACTAGTATTAAATCGTTGTCTCTTTATAGACCGGTAGTTATTATCTTGAAGATACACCTAAGTTGCCAGAATAATAAAATGACGACGAATTCACATGCCTCTTCAGAATTAAACGCACGGAAATCTGGGAGGACTTGAAATCCACAAGCAGCCGTCATGGAATAAAATAGAATTACTGTTTTGTGCTTCATAATATTAACGCGTTAGATAAGTTTAAAGTGTTACGGAAATAGGTATACTTATTTAAGTTTACATTTTATCAAAAGGAAACATCTTTATTTAAAATCGTTCGTGAAAACTTTGAAAAACATCAACAAATCGACGTTGAGTTATATATTACATCTTTTTTTCTTGAAAAACCTAGGATAAACGAGAGTCTTGTTGTCTATGTGAGAAAACAGTTGACTTATTCTCTGTTTGAGCTGTTTGAGATTTCTCTTGTGTTCTGCGTAAGTTTCTTTGAAATGTTGGTGACATTAATGAAGTAAATAACCTGTCTCAAACTTGTTAGGCAAATGTTGTATTTATCGGTTTGGTGCCAAATTTCCACGGGGTACATTTTTGCTGTATGCGTGTTGTCTGTGTTATCTTCCTTAATGAAAACTATCTTTATTTATTTCTTGGTTCCTCTTTGTGTTTAGTTTGCACAAAATCTTTAAGATCTTTATCTGCAATTAATAAATTGTCGCTAAGGTAAGATTTAAAAATTGGTGCTTATTAGGGTCCTAATAACGTAGCAAATATCAGTTTAAATTTTTCTTTTCGGTAATAGACGGGTAAACACGGGACATATCAATTTTTTCTATTTTTAATTATTTTCGTGAGCAATTTTTAGAATTAACAGAACCTACCATTATTTTAAAATATAACTCTACTGAGCGGATATTAACCAATAATTGTTTCGATGGTTTGATTAAGTTGGTGTGTTCAGCAACCTGAACATGGGATGTACGGTGAAATTTTTAATCACGGTGTCATGCAGGTAATTAATCATCAAACGGAAAAGTACTATATAATCAACTCATTCTGATTGTATGGTTTAACCCGTGATATGTTTAATAACAATTTTGAAAGGTACCGCAGATCTGAGATTTGGCATCGTGTTCCCTGGTTCATAAAAATCTAGAACAAATAAATACATTTAGATTTCAATCCGGTTTTTATGTTAAATATTTAATGTGTTAATTCAGAAGATTGTTTGATAAAGATATTTCATATCAGAATATTTCAAAATTGATCATATTTTTATTTTATGTTCAAATATCTAGGGTAGGGTGGGAAGATTTGGCCACCACTGTGTCTAAGCAAAACCCAAACATGAAACTAATTCTTAACTTTGTTTCTGGAGAGCTCTTCTGTAGTAAGGAATAACTGGCCCACTGTTGATTACTTCCTCTGACACATGTCTGAGAGAGAGCATTGTCACATTTTGGAGGTACGTTTTTCAATTTTTCAATTTTAGCTTCGAACCCATAGTAGCTTGTCAGTGTTCTGTTTTTTGCATATGTAAAGAGTGTCCATTTAGCCTAGCTTTCAGCATATTTCTTAAAAAGTGACAGTCATTGTTAATTTTTACTGTTTTTTGTGTCAAGAGTTTCTTTGTGGGGAGAGTTGACCATTTGGAATGTAATAATTAGAACACATCTGTGGCACAGATTTGTAACTAGTGTGTGTGTGTGTGTGTGTTTGTGAGTGTGTTTATATTTCTTCATTCATGTGTAGTATTGATCATATGAAGACCATTATATCGCTGATCCCACCATATTTCAGTATATTTCAGGTGTTATGGTGCAGAATTGATATAAAGACTAATAAATATACTCATGTTGTTGTATTTTGTTATTGAGAGCATTCTTTTAATGTGGCCTACTTTCCCCATTTGTGGCCAAGTCTCCCCATACATGACATATCTGGAATTTTATTCTCAACTTATATTTTTACATACTTACATGAATAACATTGTTCCATATCATGAAAAATCTGTGTTGTCTATGTGTTCAAATTTTCAGTTTGGTAAGACCAATCACCTCAACACTTGTAAAAGAAATATAAAAAGTGAAAGTTTGTGGCCAACTCTCACCACCTTCGCATATTGAGCAGTTTTTCTAATCTAATTTGACTATTGCTAATAACTGATTTAGGGTCAATAGACACCTCCTATCACACTAACTCCCAACTATTCTCAGAACACTTTCATCTACCCAACCCTCATTCTCAGTATCCTTACCCGCCTATCACCCACCCTCTGACATTTCCTATATTTAATCAGCTTTTCTCCACTCTACGTAGCCCCCTGCGCAGTAGTGGCAGTGACATGTCTTGCTCGGGGTGAAACGCTTATAAAAAAAAAATTATAGATATATATTATTGTGTGTGTCTTTATCTGTGTATGTCTGTGTGTCTTTATGTGTCTGTGTGTGTGTTTGTGCGTCTGTGTTTTGCAGAGTGAGCTATTGCGTGTGTCTCTAAAATGTAATAATCGAATTGGTTATTAAGTACATTTAGGCGCGTCTTTAGGATTCTCCCTAGATAGTAACTCTCTTGCTCCTGAGAGCATAAGTTAATTTCTGATGCGTGTGTTGACACTCAATACGAAAAACTTGAATAAGCTGGCGGGCCTTTCCTCATCTGCACGATTCAATGAAATATTACATCCGGCCTTGTGTCATATTATATCTTCGCAAATAATTGAAGGACACATATAAAATTTTAACAGCTTGGAAGAAGCATTTTATGTGGTTGTATATTTGAATATATTTTATATATTCTAAAACTTATACTCGGATCAAGTTGCTTACTTATAGATAAAAATAGTTTGGGTAAATAGACAATCGCATAAAGAAACCTTAGACAAAGGCAAGCCTTCTCATAGAATGTATCTAATTTAACTAACGCAAGCACTGAAGAAATTCTTGAAGATCTTGATATCGTACCAAGATGTACTATCAGTCAACACATTCTGAACAGATATAAGCAGCTGAGTCTGTGTTGATAGAAGACACAGAAATGAAATTAGAAAAACTACTAAAGAAAGCAGTAAGGAAAAACAGGTGTAAAGAACTCGCTGTCATTTGTATGATGTTAACCTCTATGGTTGTCAGTAGGTGAAACACCCAAAGATGCAAGCTATGAATAGAAAACCAAATAAAATAGAGAATATTAAATATTTAAGAACTTTTGAAACGGAAAATGAAATGCAAAATCGAAATATATAGGTACTTTGCGATACAAATAACATGTGTCTTTCTAAAACTAAACAAAGTGTTAAGAAATAGTACAATATCGTTAAAAAACAAAGAAAATAGTTCTGTACTGCTATATGATCTCAAACCTATTATATCAAATTGACTGCTTGATATTGACGAGGAAATGTATGTCAAGAATTAAAAGCGGAAATGTTAGAAAAATATATTTTTACAGTCGTCGCATGTAATCAACGGAAAGGTTTAAAAAACTAGAAACATTATACATAGTATCAAAAAAAGACAAAATTTATTTCTTGTACATGAAAAAAGAATTGCTATTTGGAGAATCTGACACGTGCGCGACATACTTTAACCACCATAGGAAACTTTCCTGTCAGCTATCAGCAAGTCTCGTGAAGAGAAATAAACTTGCGTGTCCTTGGCCTCACTTTTTTAAATGAGCTGAAATGACACGAATATATAGAATCTATAGCAGCTTGAAATTTTATTTGCTTGTGTTGCTCGAGAAATGTTTTTTTTCTCGTCAGAATCCTTCTTACGCAATTATAAATCAATTATTCCACCGTGCACTGGATATTATTACCATATCTGATCGGGTGATCATACTATGTATCTCGAGGCTTTTGACAAAATCCACAGATAGATTTGCAATATATTCAATCCTTTAATGGCATCTCAACTTCAGTCACTTTCTCATCGACTTGACGTGGATTCTCTTTGTGATTTCTTCAAATATAACTGCTATGATGTGCTTTTTCTCTGGTGCTCCATCCACGGGTATCTGAACGTACTACAAGATTGTCATATATGTCCCACCCATTGGCCGTTGAAATAGTTAAATGTAAACGTCATTTCTACGCGAGTAATTTCTCTTATAGCATTCCCGCGTCTGGAAATTTAGATTCCGCTGTAATTAAAAAAATATGTGGAGATAAATGATTGATAAAAATTTTTACAAGAGAGGGTTCTATCTTACGTTGTCTCTGGGTGAAATTCATTAGCCTCCAACATTAGATAACAGACTGAATCAAAGGCAGGTAATTTTTGATAACTCTCTTTTTACTTGAATTAGTTCATGGGTGCAAGTAGTAGAGTATATTCTTGTAAGAAGCAAAAGTGTAGAGTACGTAACAAATGAATTCTACATTTATGATTTTTAAACGAAGCATACCCAGGTTGGCGCGTCAGAGTTGTGAGTCGTAGCTTGTTATTTCAGGCCAGCCTACAGCTTTTATAATAGGCATTTTGGCGAAAGTGACAGAAATACTATCGGCGAGTAACTGAATTCCTGTTCAAATTTCTGCGCTGATAAACGCTACAATACGTGGACATTCGATCAAGCTTGGATATATACACGCGTTTCTAATTCTGTTCTTCATAGAAGACACCCTGACATAAATCAATTAACATAATTCTCTTCTCTCATAATTTATTTCTTCTTAAATCTTAATCTAAATAAGAAATATTTAAGATTAGTATATTTTACGAGTAACATCGAAATTGACGGCAAAATAATTTTATCGATATATCGTCTAAGATGACGGCAGCATATGCATTAATTTACCTATTATTGATTATCTCACATCAATAAATAAGAAAAAAAGTAATCCAAACTACCAGATCGTGACTGGATAGATATATATATATATGAATAGTACCAATATATTTAGTACACTGAGTTATAATGCTTTTACTTTTTAAAAATGTGTATAAAACCATACACATTGTAGGACACAATATAATTAAATTTGTTTTTTTTTTTAAGTTAAATGAATTTGATTTACATTGCGACAAGGAAATTTTTATTTTTCGCTATTTCAGCGAAAATCAAATTACTTCCCCTGGTTTTCACTTGCTTCCTCGGCCGCCATTGCCGACCGGAAGCATTTCTTCCGGCTCTATCGAAGCTGCTCGTCGAACCAAAACAGGCGCCTTTTCGCTTCAGCGCGGAATAAGTGTAAAAAAGTACTGAACGAAGCTAAGAGGGCGTTTGCTACCAGAATAAGGCAACGCATAGCATCCTCTAAGTTTGGCTCTAAAGATTACTGGCGTCTCTGCAAAAGCGTGCTCAGCAAGAGCAAGACTTCAATACCCCCACTAATCAACGAGTTTGAGGTCCTCACCTCCCCAGCGAACAAGGCTGAATGGTTTGCCCGTAGATTCTCCACCAATTCGACACTGGACTCGTTAGGAATAACTACATCCGACTTTCCACCCAGAACTAAGGCTCAACTAAATGACATCCACATTATACCCTCGCTGGTCACCAAGATAACCGCAAAACTTGACCCACACAAGGCGAGCCGCGGTGACGGAATCCCAGTCATATTACTGAAGAAATGTGCCCCAGAACTCTCCTCTGTCCTCTCTAAACTCTATAACCTCTGCCTATCTGCTTCCTGTTTTTCTGCCTGTTGGAAGTCTTCCTGTGTAGTTCCCATATTTAAGAATTCTGGCGAAACCTCAAACCCCGCGAATTACCGTCCTATTAGTTTCCTTCCGGTCTTTGGCAAAGTTTTCGAAACCATTATCAACGCCGAGGTGATTCAGCATCTCACGGCCCACAGGCTTCTCTCTGACAAACAGTACGGGTTTCGCTTCACCAGGTCTACTGCTGATATGCTAACGACCATTACCGGGTACATATACCGGGCACTTGACAAGAATGGCGAATCCCGAACCGTTGCCTTGGATATCTCCAAAGCGTTCGACAGGGTCTGGCAAGCTGGCCTCTTGTACAAACTGCGGAGCTACGGGATAAATGGCCATCTGTTTGACGTCATCTAGTCATTTCTCTCTAACCGCACATTGAAGGTATTATTAAATGGGCATGCCTCCCAAAACTACCATACGAACGCAGGCGTCCCTCAAGGTTCTATCCTATGTCCAACGCTCTTTCTGGTGTACATTGATGATCTCCCCGACGCCATTAGATCCCAAGTAGGCATGTAGGCCGATGACACAACAATCTACTGTCGCATCGATCAAAAAACCAGGTGTGGGCGACAAAGTGAACCTCGCTGCCGTGCTTGAAAAGGACCTGCAATCCATAGTAGCCTGGGGTAGGAAATGGCTAGTAAATTTCAATGCTTCCAAAACGAAGCTGTTATCAACTAACCATCACAGACAATCGCATCTACCTCCCATTAGCATGGGACAGGCTATTTTACTTTCGGAGAAATACTCTTAGAGCTATATGTATTCCTGCTTTTAAAAAAATAAAAAGATAAGAAATGAAAAGACATTATTTTAGACGAGTCTAAAATGAACTTTTGGTATGATTAATATATTTTCATACTTTTTTTGTTCAGAGCACATATGATGATTCGTTCAAATATATTCAAGTGTTAATCAATATGCTTATATAAATAATTACCAGGTATATTCTAAGGTGAATATTTTGTAGTGCTTACATATGACAGTAATTTGGAGAAAGATGTTTGATTTCGGTACTTATTATTAATGTCAGTAATATGCTATTAAAACTTTCGTGTAAACGAGTTTTAATTCATCCTACATATTATTATTATTATTATTATTATTATTATTATTATTATTATTATTATTATAGTCGTTAGTATAAAAACAATACATTGATAAACAATAGATTATGTATGGCATTTGTATTCGTATGAACAGTCTATAGGTTTTCAATAATTATATTGTTCATTGTTCATATTATTGATTTCATATTTGGAATTATTATCATTCTTATTTTATTTTTAATATTTATTTAAAATGTTATAGTTTGTTTTTGTAATTGTTGCTGGGATTATCATTGCAAACATAAATTAATTTTCCTGCATTTATTGAAATGTTTGCTTAATGGATTATTTTTTGTTTTGTGGGATCTCCCCTTTGTATATGATAATGGACTCGACTGAGTATAAATATACTCCTGCCATAGAGAGAACAATAGTTGAAAATTGAGAGTTGAGCGACGAGAGTTGAGAGTAATCGTAGAGATCTGTTAGAGTTATCGGAGAGTACCGGGAGATACCGAAGTTACCCAGAGATTACCGCATCAGAATCAGAATAGCTCTGAGCTTCACTTATCTAGAATAATATACACGGATATACTACTTCCAACGACTTCACTTAAAGACTTGTATATATTTATTTCTTACTAATAGTATTACTGGATTTACTAACCTATGTTCAAATCTGTATATTACATTCAATATAATCTACTTTTCTATCTCAATATCAATTTTCGTTGTTCATTATTTTGTGCGGTTCCTCACCCGGAATCTACAAAATTTGGCGATGAAGGCTCGAACTCACGTTTATCCACAACAAATTGGCAACGAGTATTTAGAACACGAGTCGCCACAATAACTGGACGGCAGAAGATTCAAACACACGTATACCATAGAAAAAATGTACTCATACAGAACAAGGTAAAACCTATAGTGCCACACATGTCGATCACAAAAAATTTGGCGACACTATTGCAGATAATGTGCTGGCATTACAACTTTGGAATGAAAAGATATAGAATGAAAAATCTGGAAAAAAAGAAATTGAAAATATATTCTTCCCTTCAACACGAAAAGTTTCCATAAAATTTGCCAGAAAGAAAAAGTTAAAAAGTAAATCCCCTAAAGGAATCAAAGCAGCAATCCATGGATGACTTTCAGAAAGAAATACTGGAAATCATAAAAAGAAGGACAGAAAGATAAATAGATGCACAAATTAATTTAGAGAAAAAACAAATAGAAACCCAATGGTTGAAGGAAGAAAGACTATTACAACTACAAGAAATATTAATAAAATTGACAATCAACACACAAGAAAGAATCAAACAAAAAGAGGCAACGTTTTCGCATGTCACCGTATGGAATGCGATAGAAACTTTGAAGTACACTATTGATGAAAACAAACATTTTGGCGAATATTACAGGCAATATGAAGACAACTGTGCAGAAAAGAAAAAGTTAAGGATTATGCTCTCTAAAATAAGTGCGGTGGAATACACTAAATTCTTATATTATATTCTGCCAAAGAAGACAAATTACTTAACATTCAATGAGGCAGTGACATGCCTCACTGAGCTATTTAGTGTAAAAAATTTATTTATTTCACAAAATGTGGAAATGCCATATTCTCTTGAAAGATGAAAACAAGGAATATTCTTAATCCGCAGCCATCGTCAACAAACATTGCGACAATTTTAAATTAGCTGAGCTATCTCCAGACAACTTTAAATGTCTTATATTTGTCTAAGGATTGGTCGCTGCTAAGGACAGTAAAATGCAGAAAAGAATGCTTACCGAACTCTAAACCAAAACAGTTTTAACGCTTCAGAAACTATGAGAGGATTGCCCAAAATGCCTGAATATTAAAAAAGACAGTAAATATATTGAAAAATCAGGAGTCGCGCATATTCGTAAGTTAAACAAAAATGTTTTTCACCCTCCCCAAAAGTAGAAAAAAGATTTTAATGACAAAACTACAAGATATAAAACAACTAGTGGTATAAATCAAATAAAAAAAAGCCTCTCCCACAATTGCATCTTGCAGAAGTTGTAGATTACATTGGTTTCGAGATTGTCGGTTCAAATACAAAAACTTTCTAGCTTGTGGAAAAATGGGACACAAGGCAGTCATATGCAGAAAAAAGCAGTCTAATAGCGTAATATCTACTAGGGTGGAATATGAAAACAAACAAAATACGAGGAAATTTGTAGAACATGAAATATTAAATAAGATGATCAAACTGCAATAAGGTTCAGGTTCAGACTTCACATAATAAAACTACAAACATGGAAGAAACTGAATAGGCCGATCATGTTACACACAAAATTTGCTAAATCTGTCACAGGAAAACGGATCAGATGAAATAATCGTGAATGTGATATTTAAGGGAAAAAACGGAACATTAACAATATGCGTTATGAAAAACACAGATAACCTGGTAAGAAAGGTCTGGATGAAGAAGTTTAATATATTTTGTAAAAAATAGTGTGTCAGCCTTCATACGCCACAAAATTGAAGGAAGAATTATACAAACAATTCCCAGTGGTATGCTCTAGTGAGTTAGTACGATGCAACAAATTTACAGCGAAAATCGAGCTAAACCAGAATGCTCAACCAGTATTTGAAAAAAGAGAAACGCATCTTTCGCTACAATACATAAAATAGATAAAGTGCTTGATAGACTAGAACAAACTGGTATCATATCAAAGATCGTATGGGCAGCACCGGTAGTATATGTGAAAAAAAATCTGAAGAAACCTGTGTGTGTGCAGATTTTTTGACTGGTTTAAACAACTCAATAAAAGATTATCATTACCCATTGCCAAGCCCAGAAACGACATACACCAAACTTAACGTTAGGAAAGTATTTTCGAAAACTGACCTAAGTGAAGCGTATTTACAGTTTCCAGTTACAGAAAAGAGTAAAAATATACTATGTATAAACACGCAGACAGGATTCTATAAATACAGCAGGTTACCATTCTGAATAAAGGTAGCTCCGGCGATTTTTCAAGAGACAATGGACACCTTTCTTACGGGATAAAACTTTGCCACTGCTTATCTAGATGATATTCTAATCAAAAGTGATAAGATGGAAAACCACGCGACACATATTAAAGCAGTTTTAAAAGAATACAGTACTTTGGGTTCAAAGTAAAAGAGAGAAAATGTGATTTTTTAAAGGAAATAAAATATTTATGCCACATTATTAACAAAAATGACAGAAAAACAGACCCAGAGAGGCTATCAGCAATTACAAACATGCCTGAGCCTCAATACGTGACAGAATTACTAAGTTTTCTCGGTCTTGCAGACTTTTATGGAGAATTCGTCGATAATACACACACATTTAGGGCACCTCTCAACGATCTACTGAAAAACGACGTCAAGTCAAATTGGTGGGATGATTGTAAAAAGGCTTTTATAGAAACAATGAAACTGACGTCGGATCTAATATTAAAACACTTCGATCCCAAATTAGAAATTATTGCAACAGACGCAAGTTCACACGGCGTGGGTGTTGGATTGTACATAAAATGCTGGACGGCACAAGAAAACCAGTATCCCACGCATAAAGATCGCGGTTACCGTCCGAAAGAAATTATTCACAAATAGAAAAAGAATCATTAGGCATAATATTTGACATAACTCGTTTTCATGGATGTAAATATGAAAGACAGTTTATGCTATAAACGGTTCATAAATCTCTCCTTACCATATTTGTATCAAATAAAGGATTACAAGTCTACACCGCAAATAGACTCCTGAGGTGGGGAACGATATTTCTAAACTATAATTTCAAATTAGAATTCATTCCATTGAACAAGATTAGACATGCAGATGGATTATCGAAATTGATACCTATGGACAGTGGGCCTTTAGTAGACTCGGTAATATCAGCTTTGAGAGCCAAGGAGGAAATCACTGAAGTGTGAAGTTATACAGTAAGAGATTTACGGGAACACTATTAGAAATGAGAAGAGAAGCAGAAACAGTCGAATTCATATATACCACAAAGAAAAAAAAAAGGAGTTAAAGACAGCAACTTGGCAGTTAGTTTTTCAATCTGCGTTAATCTACTCTGCAATGAAAGATTGGTAATACCAACACCATTACAAAGAAGAATTTTGAAGTATTTTCATTTAGGACAGTCGGGAATAAAACTTATGAAGGCATTTATGAGAAGTTATGTGTACTGGCTTAACATGAATGATAATATTACGCAGATGATTGAAAAAGTCACCAACTATCATACAGAAACCATGACCAAAGGTGGACAAACCTTGGACTAGAGTTCATGAGGACTATGCAGGACCCATTGACGGCTACTATTACTTAATAACGGTAGACAGTTTTAAAAAAAACATGAAGTTTTCAGGTACAAAAATCCAACAACAGAATATACCATAATTTTTTTACACGATGTATTTGCTAGATTTGGCGTTGAAAATTGCTTAGTAACAGACAATGTTATGCAATTTACCTCAAATGATTTTCAAGAATTTTGCGAGCTGTAACATATAGAACAAACAAAAATAGGTTCTTACCAGCCACGGTCGAACGGCTTAGCCGAAAGTTTCGTGAACTCTCTAAACCTAGCTTGGGATATACTACGGAAAGAACGTTACAACAATTTTTACAAATATACCGAATTACACCAAACAAAAACACACCATCTAGACTTTCACCAGCTGAAGTGATGTTTTCTCGCAAGATACGGTCTATTTTCGATAAATTGCTACCATGCAAAAATAAAAACCGAAACACACCCATAGTTACGAAAAGATCGATCAAACCAGGTGAACGAGTTTACTTCAGAATTTTTAAAAATATTATGGCGTAGTGGGAACCGGGAACAATAGTAAACAGACTAGAAAACGGCATGTGCACAATACAGTAGAAAATTATACCCACAGAAGATATATAAGCTAAATACAGAAAACAAGGAGTGAGGATCCAAGCTCGTCCCCCTCAGAAAACGATGACGCGATAGAAGAAATGTTTGAAGTCTTTGAGATTCAGAGACTTAAAATAAATACAGAAATTAGAAGAACTAGCAGAAAAAGGAAATTTACAGAACAATTAATCATAGAACCCAAGCGGAAAAAATATTAACTACCCCCAAAACAGAAGCTAGGGAGTTGGGTGTTGTGGGATCTCCCTTTTGTATATGATAATGGACTCGACTGAGTATACATATACTCCTGCTATAGAGAGAATAGCAGTTGAATGTTTAGAGTTAAGGGTCGAGAGTTGAAAGTAATCCTCAGAATAGCTCTGAGCTCCACTCAGCGAGAATAATATACACGGATATGCTACTTCCAACGACTTTACATCAAGATTTGTATATATGTATTTCTTCATAATAGTATTCCTGGATTTACTAACCTGCGTTTAAGTTTGTATATCACGTTCGATATAAACTATTTTTTTTCTCAATATCTGTTTTTGTTCATTATTTTGTGCGGTTCCTCAACCGGAATCCACTACAGTTTGGAAAATGTTTCTTTACTAAAACTTGAAATTTGTGTCCTATTTTAATGCTGTTTGTTGTAAGCGGGTGCGTAACAAATAATATTTTTTCTTTTTAAAATTTTCTTCGTGAGTAGATATTCTCTTTTCATATTTAATATTTGGGCTATAATATACAATATTTTGAAAGCAATATTATAAAAAAGTTTTTTCAAAACATTTTGATATATTGTGTTTATTAAATACATCTTTATTTTGGGAAGTTCTTCTAATTCTATATTCTATGCATAAGGGAACATAATTTAAAACGGATGGAAAATGGGTTGACTTTGGGTGGATGTATAAAGGATCACACTTTTTTAAATGTTTAGTACATACTTTTGACTTACTCTAAAGACACATCGACGAAATTTACATTTTATATTTGTATTAATAATAAATTTTATATTCAGGTCTTTAAACTCTCTATATATTAATTTTTTTTCATTTCATCAGTTTTAAATTATGTGAAATTCATTACATTCATAAAGCCTTTATCCCTGTATAATCTAATATCTTTTTTTATTTGTATCAATATTGGCCGTGAAATTATGTAGGAGAAATGACCCACGTCTTGAAGACGCGAAGGGGACAAGAGATTCTATTGTAATATAATAAGTTTCTCTTTGGTAATTTCAAACCACCTTTCTTTATTATGAATGAAAACTAATTTTTTGTATTCATAGTTTTCCTTTTCCGAAGATCCGAGTAAATAATATCAAAATCCGATGTAGTTGCAAACTCATTCAATGGCACCTTGCTGAACTGGTAGAGTTTAATAAAGTAATACTTATCTATAAAAGGAGAAATGTGCTGTGTGTATAGAAAAGAATTTTGTTAAATGGAAATTGGTTGGAGGCGATATAGGTGATAATTCTGCTTACATAATGAAGGTTTTAGGGATTAATATTCTGTAATACCCTAAGGTGTCAATTTATGCGTTACGTGCTAAAAATGGAGAAAATGCTACACTGGCATTTACTAATTTTCCAGCAAGAGGTATGCGACAGAAATTCAATTAAAGTAGGAATTCTGAGCCCTTACACTAAGCCACGAATATTCTGGGATCTTGCTTGTTTACCGCAAAGGCGATTCTACTCTTCAGCAGAGACACATATGTGTCCTGCTCAGAAGCAGTAAGTTGACAAGAACAGTGGGGCGGTTGATTCGAAAATGAGTCCATACCTGTATTTACCACCTTCACACTAAAGTAGATGCAACACAAGATAAACAAAATTGTGTGTTCTAATCTCTTAACCTTAGCAAAAATATCCCGCAGACCCAGCTGAAGGCTGGGATGGGCTCTTGTCTGTTCGCCCCAAACAAGACTCTACACTTTGGCGGAGCTACTTTTGGGTTTCTTCTTCGACCGAAGACAATAATTTAATCTAGTGAAAGTAGCGGTGCAGGCGGCACAGTTATGGTTATTTATAAGGTAGCCTGCAATAGAAGACCCTTATGTGTTGGATTATTTAGGATTTTTGTAGCTAAATGTTGCTTTATTCTAGCAATCAGTCTTTGAGTAGTGCTTTCTTTATTGTGCATTCCACGACTACATATAAATAAATAAATCCAATACAAATTTTTATGTGGAGACAACACATCTTTCCGTTTAGAAAAAAAGACCGTGTTTGTAAAAAAAAAAAAAAAAAAAAAAGATTAGCGGCAAAGTAGCAATATGGAACTGACAAGAAAAAGCGCTTAGCATATTTGTGATTGAATAATACCTTATGGCTAGGCTATTAGGCAAAAAATGGTACTAATAAATTTGAATTCAAAATCGAACTTGGTTTTACAGCAGAACACTAAGGCTCTATGAGTAAGGGTTTTAAATGAATTAATTTTACATTTCATAGGACAGAAATTTTATCAATTATTATACAAATGAATAAATGTCGGATTTCGTAAACAAGTAAGAAACCCAAAAAGATCTGCTTACTAAAATATTTAGATAGGGAAGAGAAGTATTGATTTTCTCTTTTGTGTAAATTCTAGAGCTGGATACATATTTTTGAAGGACGAAAAGAAATAATCTGCGTCAGTCTTGTCATTAAAGAGACAAAAAGTGTTACCCACTTAATAAAAATAAGCATCAGGTTTATTAGATTTAGAAAACACAGGCTCCTTGTGAAATCAGACAAAGATGTTTGCTAAAATGGGTTCTAAGAAGGAACCCATTGAAAGAGATTTTTTTAGGTGACTGCCTTAAAATAATCATTGCTGGATATCGTGGCAAATTTCACCAGTTAGACAAAACTGTCATCAGGAATATCATGAGGCGACAACTAACTACGATATAAAGCATCAGCACCTATATCAATAATCTCAGAAAGAGAGACGAAGCTAAAATTGCTAGGAATGTCATAGAAACATAAAAATAACATTTCAAATAATCAGTATGTAAAAACACACATTTAATATATATATATATATATATATATATATATATATATATATATGAATAAGGAACGAAGAACAAATTAACAACGTTCAAAACATTAATTTAAAACAGTGCTCAATTTAAAATAGAACTATGAATATGTAATATAAATTATAGTTGAGACAATTTAGAAATTACCATCTACTAAAAAATATACACATTTTAGTAGATGATACAATGTACTTGCTGTAAACTATAATTTATAATAAATAAATTATATATATATATATATACATATATATATATATATATATATATGCGCACGGACTTTATTATAATAGATTGGCAGAAAGGATTGAATCTTATTGAACACTTCGAACTCATTTGATTTGTTATTAGATGTGTCTTTCTTAAAAGCAATCAATGAAAACCTTAATTTATCTTGGGAGGTTTTCTATTTTTTATGTGTTAGTTTATTTCTTTTCAAATTATTCGTTTAATCAAGAAATGCTATTATTGCTTCGTTTGTTAACACTGTAACAGGAATTCAGTGAACACATAAAAAAAAAAACATTGTTTAATACCAATAAAATATGTCCCACATACCGCCACTCCTTTCTTTTCCAAAAATAGTGAAAATTGAAATAAATAATTCTCGGTGATCTCATGTATTTTAATCACTTTCCTGATTAAGTTTTCAGATTTGTGGCTTTCATGTGGGCAAGGGTTAATTCTTCTCTTTCGCAAATTATTGTCTGTGTCATCAGTCAAATAAAAATTAAAATTGAGCACTTGGGGATATGAAATCTCATTATGTTGTCTTCATATTAAAAGATGAATTATTTTCATTTTGACACATCTTTTATTATTTGTTCTGATTAATTTCTGTATCCGGTCTTTTTTATCAGAACGCTTTTTGCTAATCTATTCTTTCAATTAGATTGCAGGATTTCCGAATAAACATATAAAGTTAATGGAAAAGATGATCTTACCAATACGGCTATTATAGCTAAAGACGCTTCAGATATCCGCTAGTCAACTGTAAAGCATGGGTTAAAATCAGAAATAAAAAAAAACACTAGCAAATAGAAAAGAGAAAGGAGAGTGTGAATGATTTATCTGTAGTTTCATTATAATTAATTCTTATGAAGGAAATATAATCAGGCGAAGGTTGAAAGAATTAGGAATCAAAGATAATCAAGCACGCCAAACAAACTTGCCTTCGAATAAAGGTTATTTTTTACTTGTCTCCTTAAAGCTATATTTTGGTTCCAAATTTGTGCAGTTTACTTTTCATTCTAGAGAATAGGAGAGATTTATAATTGTAATAGTATTTATTCTCCTTAAATTGTTACGCCTTGCGAATGCTGGTTCCAGTTATATCGACGAACAGACAAACACCATATATATATATAAAAATATAAGTTATATTTTTATTAATGACGATGAACCGTGTAGCCTAGGGAACAGAGAGTGAGAGAGCGCGCTTCTAAGGGTTGACGGGAGTGTAGTCGTATCTGTTGTGTCTCTCTCTCTCTACTGCTACTCTGGTCTGCTACTACTACTGGTGAATCCGTGCGCCGAGGTCTTTTTATAATCTCCAAACCGGGACTTTTTCTTCCGGTTTTTGCCTCGCCCACGCACGCCCACGTAATTCTCAGAGACACCTGTTTTGTTTGCCTCTGTAGCCATTTCCGCTACTGCCGAAAATAAGGTCAAACAAACATCCGTTCCTTTCAACGACCGGAAACACCCCCGCTTGCATCAGCCTTCCTCGGGTGGGGCCAGATTGTTATATTACAAAATGATAACAGAAAATATTATATGAAACACTGATTTATATCTTTTTTCGAGAGTGATTTACTAAGTGTAAGTTATGTTTGTCACAATGCTGTCGGTATGAAGAATCTATTGATAATTGAACCCGCTTCACGGTCATAACTGATCAATCGATGCAACCGTTGTGACCATTGAACACATTCGAAATTAAGAGACGCTATTTTGCAAATATAAGAAATATACTTGTTGAGGTTTAATCAAGATTAGTCATTGTTAGGGTGGCACCCCTGTGAGTCGATTGACTAATGGACTATTCCTTACGTCACGTCCCGTTACCAGGTTCTGTCTTCCACGCAGTCAGAATCAGGGAATGAGAGAGTAAAGGTCGTCACCTGATTTGTCCTGTAGCTAAGTGGAGATACGACTCAGCTTTAACAACTATTCGTATTTTTTTTCATACATTAATTTGTTTCACTGTTCCCGAGTCTTTTCGTTAGTTATTTCAACAATAACGTCAGAATAGTTATTAACCTCGTCTCTCCGTTGGCACACAATGTGACACAATGTCCGGTTTACTGTGTGGAACCCCAGACCGTGCACTCAATAAAGGAGAAAAAATTACCTAGTCCCCGCAACCGCCAGTTACTCTCTTTCGGTCTAACTTTTCTGGGGCACTGAGGTGGAACAACATCAGGTATATGTTCACCTGGATAGGGTACCTCTCATTAATTTTTGTCTCCGTTGCCTTTCACTTTTAGCACAGATAAAAACCTGAACTGCATTCTGCCCGAAGACAAAGCGGTAACTGAATGACAATCCCTCCAGCCAGGTGGGAGGTAAATATTTAATTAGGCATATATTTGCAGATATTTACTGTATTTAACTTATAATATTCAACGCAAATATAAACGGGCTTGTGGGATTGATTAAGCTTTATATACTGGCAACTCCTCCACAGTCTACCCGGAAGTGCCTAGACCCCCCGGGCGATAAGAATTGGCGACTGTAAGTCCAAAATCAAGGTACTTAAATTTTCCTTCTTTTGATGCGTAAACATCCCGGCATACATCACGTATTTTTCAGGACTTTTTAATCTTTTTATCTTAATAAAGCGTCCGCCGGATGTTTTTATAGCCCTAACACTTTGTAACCAGGCATTTTTGTATTGCCTGTAGAAAGCAAAAAATCACTTAGTCAAATATTTACCGGAAGACTGGTGGGATTTAACAGTAATCTGATACCCTTTTCTCTTCCACAAATTTCCTTATAAAAGAAAAAGCGTTTATTTTTTCTCTTCTTTTTCACTTTTGTTAAACGAAACACGTTTTTAAACCATTTTTATCTTCTTAACCATTTTCTATTTTAATCTATTATAATATACAAATTTTGCAAATCCACCATAATATACGCCTAGTTATAGTGTCACAACCATGATGGACTAAATATTACTTCAGTTTTTATTTGTTTAAACTTTAAACGTGCAGATTACTTTAAAATACTAATTCCCTTTGAATAGAACACACGAAATATGATACATTTCATAGTAAAAACTGGTCGTTAACGACATGTAAAAACTGGTCGTTAACGACATCAAAATAGCATATCTGTCGGGGTTGACAATATAGCTGCTGCTCTTGAAAATTGGTGACTTACTGGGCAGGGAATAGCTTGTCAATTTCATCACCTTCAAAATTAAAATCAGTTAACCAGTACCGAGAAAATTTTCTGTCAGCCATCGGCAGGTCTGACACTAAATTCCTGGTGAGCAACACACTACGCCTGCGTGAGCTTTACGTTTTCAACTAATTTGAAATAAAACGTCTAGATCGAACCAGTAGCTGCATCTACTACAAGAAAATTTGACTCACTGTATCGGGCCAGAAAATAAAATCTTGTCAGAGTCAATCTTGCATATTTGAATAACTTCCCCTCTTTTGTGCACTAAATACCACTGTCATATCAGGTTTTGTGCATTTTTTATTCTTCTCAACCATTTCAAGAGATCCAAAGAAATATCGAGAATGTAATAAATCTTAACTTGATATCTCGGGTCCCGTCAGTTTCTCATCGACGCGGTGTAACTTCTCTCTGTCGTTTGTAAAAATATGTTTAACTAATCTAACAATATGGATTTAAGTGAGATAGGGAATTTGCAACTAGATCACAAACTGTTAAACTTGAAATCCAATTACAAATTCTAATCTAACGGTTTCTTTTCTAGCACTTCTCACCTGGGAATCTTCTTTCAGTTAATTGCTTTCCTGATAACTACATTTATGAAAAATATAAATGCAAGGTCAATCACTATTTTTTATATTCGTGAATCCCCTTCATATTTTGTTCTTTCCCCAATGTTTTTTTATACACAATTTTTTAAACACAGTAATATTCAAGACACTGATATTTTTCAAGCAAAAGATGGGAGAGTGTGCTCTGCGGTATCAATGATAATAAATGTTTGGTGATCAGCCACTAGTTTGAGAGGAACAGGTGTACTCATGTCTCTTCTAATAGTGAGTCAGTTAAGTGTCACACGTGATACACGCTTGGGAAGTAAGACCCGAATGATAAATGACTGACTGGTCAGATGATTATCTAGCAGTGGGTTGCCATTACTTTCTGCGGTAGACTGGTTGCCAGCCAAGGCCA
>JBBBDQ010000614.1:3315000-3332500 GCA_037127315.1 Ascarosepion bandense
CGAAGAAGTTAGTAGCCATAAACATGATATAACATAAAAGTAGCAATAAATATGATGTGTCCCGGAAAAGGATATATACAACGATACGAGGTAGTGAAGTGATTTGTGGCGCAGTGGATATCGGCTCGGAACGAGAAATCGGTGAGCCGAGTTCGAATTCCAGTTGAATCCATTGTATTCACTTACGCGCAAATACCCTTGGGAAAGATATTAATCCGTCTCTTCCTTCCAGTTATAGGTTCAATAACAGGACAGATTAGGTTCTATAGCCTTGGTCGGCAACCAGTCTACCGCAGAAAGCAATGGCAACCGACTGCGGGATAATCTTCTGCCCAGTCTGTCTGTTTCGAGACATGATCAACCAAGCGTGTATCACGTATGGCACTTGATAACATAGTTGAAATAACTCATCTATGCAATCAATTATATAAATATATATATATATATATGTATATATATATATATATATATATATATATATATATATGTGTGTGTGTGTGTGTGTGTGTGAAGAGAACTAACAGTTTTAGAATTTCGATTTCTCTGGCATGTACATTTTCAAAAAGTGCTCAATGAAACATATATAGTACAGTATAATGTAGTTAAAATTAAATTGTCGCAAGAAAATTTTTATGTTACGGTATTTTATCTCATCATTAGGCGATGTTATCATATTTTCAGGAAAAATGATTTTCATTTGAATATGGGAAACAATAAATTTGTTATTTAAAAAGTTAATGTGGATGTACGAAGACAAAAAAAATATGTGTGTGATTAATTTAACTAATTTGAATGTAGCCCGACTTTTAGATTTGACAATATAGGTAATAATTTTGGAGAATACAAGAATTCTTCATTCATTCTTAAGAAAAAAATGAGCTATCATCTAGACAAGTTATTTCATATAATTGATACATCAACATGGAAAAAAGGAATCTAAACGGTAAATTTATCTCTTTCTTTATCTCTCTCTCTCTCTCTCTCTATATATATATATATATATATATATATCACAAAGTGAATATTGAATAATTTTATGATACTTTAAAAATGTTTGAATTCAATCTTACTGAAAATTATTTGATTTCCAAATTCGAATCATCACGCCGATTAATTTGAATGTCATAAACATGATATCTTTGAAAGTTAAGTCCTTACTCAAAATATTTCGAATGTCTCAAATATTTTTTTATTATTATTTTACATTTGTTTCTCAAATGAGAGATTTCATCTCTTTAGGATATTTTTACAACTGTTTGATATGATGCAATGGCGATTTATGTCCAGTTATGTCGCAATAATTTTATAAAATATGTTAAAGTATTCTCGATAGTATCGTACCTGTCTGCCTATTTCATATGTACAATATAAGACATTTTTTAAAAATTTTTAACCTTAATTTCTCATGTATAAATTTGAACAATATTATTTCTCTATCATATTCTGAAAAGAACATAATAATAAGTTCTATGTAAACGGAAATATACGGGCTCATTCATGCATAAAATCAGAGTTAAAATTTTTTGATGGATAATGAGGAATGAAGAGTAGTAAAACCTCGAAGTAACAGAAGACATGGAAGACAAGTCAGAAACAGGAAGGAACGAGTAACTTAAGTGAAGAGCTTTTAAAAAATGGAAATCATGACAGGAGCGGGTAGAGATAAAAAAACGTAAATATTGTTAAAAGTAAAAGAAAGGGGTAGTTGTCATCATCATCATTCTGAGGCCTCGGTCGAGATTCAAAATAGCTGAATATTTGATGCTCCGCCAGAGCTACCAAGGGTGTTTTTATCATGACACCATCACCAGATGGGTTGCCTACCACGGCTTAAGAGGGGTCCATTCACTCTCATTAAGAGAAGGATATCCCGCGCCAGTTTCCCAACGTCGTGTTTTTTTACAACCTCACGGTAAAAAAATGATATTATCATGAACTACTTCTTGTAGAAAACAGTATTTTTTTTCTCGTTATAACGTCGGTTGCAACGCCTATTCCTCTTTGGTGATTAAAGATATTATACATAAACTACTGCTGGGTAGAAAACAGTAATTTTTGAGAGGATTTTTTTTATTTTCGTTATAACGTCGGTTGCAACGCCTATTCCTCTTTGGTCATGAAAGATATTATATATAAACTACTGCTTAAAGAAAACAGTAATTTTCGAAAGAATTTTTTTTTCTTGTTATAACCTCTTTGGTTATTTTCATGGGTAGTTGTAGAGAGCAGTAATTTCATAGGTTCTTAAGGGAAATGTTAAGCAGAATAAGTTACGGGATTGAATTTTTATGCAACAATTTAAGGAGTCATAGTTCTTTTGCAGAGACCAAATACGCCTGAGTATTCTTTCAGTTAGCAGGAATCAGAATTCAGAACGTATTAGTGAAGACCATATATACTAAGCGCATTAGTTAAATTGCAGCCATATTATCTTAATGTTGCGCATGCCCGTTGTTTTCTATTTATTTTTGCACTGTATATTACGGTCAGTTAGAAACCGTCCGTAAGAAAAATAAACAGCATGGCCTAATTCACTCCGCCTGACATTTATGAACGACACGTTGTTGCTTCGTATTCGCACCGGAAGCCCCAATACGAACATTGCAAAATGTTTGTGTGTTAGGATTCAGAAAGACCTGGGTGAGATTAATTGTGATTACTAAAGTGTTTGGAGTGATCACTGGTGATGACTACGTTATTTCTCCATTAATATTAAATCATGGCCTTAGACTCAACACGGAGGTTTACATTCAGTGATCTCAGGATATATTGCTTCCCTCTGTCAGAAGGGTGGCTGTAGGAAGAGCCCATCAAACTCTTAACATCTATCTACCTCCCTACATTCCTAGACTTCGAGCCATTTATTATTATGTCTGAGGTGCAGTTGAGCGAGACACCAACAATACTTTTTGTAACACAAAAGCTGAACAACAGATAAGCTTTATAGCAACATTCACCAACGTGCAGAAAATTCCAAATTCGTCTCGAGTCTGCGGTTGAAGCCAATTACTATTTTGTTGAATGAAATTAAAATTTAGTATTTGTCTAATTTTAGTAAATATGATAGAATGCAATGCCAGTTATATTTTAATATATATGACAATATATCCATAGCAGCGTCTATACAGATGAAAAACTTACAGCGTTTAGATCTACATGTTTGCCGAGTGTATACACCGGTGTGTAATATTTTTGGGAACCTTAGAAAATTAATAAATTGGTAACTTTTACACCCAAATGGGTAAATGCTTTTCTGGCTACATTATATGATAATTGGTGGCAAAAAAAAAACAACAATATATTTATTTGATTTCATTTAATGTTGTGTGCTTGTTAGTAATGTTTCTAAGCAGAATGAGACTGTAAAAACCACATGCAAAAATACTGGGCTAGCAGCGAAAGTATTAAATTTGTTTCTTTTCTTAAATTAAAAGGAAATTTAGTTTGCCAAAGCAAACTTTTATTATTACGGAAAATATCAAAATATGGAGTTAGTATTTGAAAATCACTGAAATGGAACAAATTGTAGCAATGTTGAACAACTGAAATTCGAACTCATCCCGCTATTGGTTGAATAGCAAGGCATATTGCTCTATAAAGCATTAGTTGGCAACCAGCCTACCACAGAAAGTAATGGCAGCCTACTGCAAGAAAATGTTCTGTGAAGTCAGTCATTTCATTTTGATATATCATCGTTTAACCTTGTATTACGTATAGCACATAACAGACTGAATTGGTATTAATGCTTTATTCTCAAATGATTGCTGGAATTTAATATGGCATTGACCGAAACAATTCATGAATTTCTCATTGGTATTTTCTTCATTTTCTTTAAATATTTTCAGATTTTCACAGGTGAACCAGGCAATACGCGCGAACATAAACCCGCACAAAGAAACATTTCACAGCGGTATAAATGGCGAATATTTTTAAATATTAACAGTAAATTGCGAAAAACCTGTAAACTTATAACGGGAAAATCTACATACAAAGCACTAGAGTTTGGATACTAAACGAAAGATCCGTTATGCAACCAATAAAAATTTACTCCAATTAATTCCCCCTGTTTAAATATATATATATATATATATATATATATATATATATATATATATATGGTTGTGTGTATATATATATATATATATATATATATATATATATATATATATATATATACCCAGAGTAGAATATTAGCATAACATCTTTTGAGTTTTTTAATAATGGACACAGATGTTCTGATTGGAAAATTTAAGATTGAAGGTAAAATATACATAGGTTGTAGGCAGTTTTAGCTGTATATCATATAAAAAATATTATACTGTTTTCAAAGACAGCCTTAGTATCTTCTTCTTTATCATCTCTCGCTTGAAATATAATGGATCCCAACGTTAACATAATTAAAGAAGTATGCGAAAATATTCTCCATGTCTTTAAGCAATCGACTATCGACCTCTTCCGTACCAAAAATACGGACACTTCTCTGGGGACAATTTGCATTCAGAATTCCAATAACTCTATTATCAATGTTCCTGTCCAGGAAGAAAATTTATAGAGAGAAAGCTGAAGTTTCATTGTAACTTACTGATATGACATTTTTTCTCTCAGAAAATATATTTCTGAAATTATGTTAAAACTCTTGCTATCTCATTAGAGGAAAATATCTTTATTTCTCATGGAGTGCATATTTGAAGTAGGTGGCAGAGATAATTTGCCGAAAGTTTTGACATTATTGACATGAATACAAAGAAAGTGTACAGTGTTCTGAATAAACTATTAAACGCTCAGTTATCTTGTACAAATCTACGGTATTGAATATTGGGTAATGTTCAAATGAAGAGAAGAATTGCGATAACAGAGATAGTCTTTTTGTTTTAATCATATCACCCCGAGCAAGGCGGTAAGGCCACTGGTGTACAGGGGGCTACGTAACAGTGAATAGGTTGGAAAAGAGAAAGCCGGAAACCAATTAAAATAGAAAATAGAAAATAGAAAAAAACAAGCAAAAAAGATAAGTGAAATGATTGGAAAAGAGAAAGCCGGAAACCACATCCTAAACAGGGAACAAGGGATGAGCCTCTTCACCCGTTCAATAGACGTGGGTGGAATGTGAACCGGGCGATAGTTTAGTCTATCTACTCCAATTGAAAATAAAAAAAGAGAAAAAGAATGGAAATGAGTAAAAGATTGGAAAAGAGAAAGCCGGAAACCACATCCTCAGCAGGAAGCAAGGGATGAGCCTCTTCACCCGTTCAATAGACGTGGGTGGAGTGTGAACCAAATAACATAAACTATAGTACCTGTGTCATTTCAAAAACAGTAACATATAATATGAATAACGCATATACCTGGGAAATATATAATGACATACATAATAAGCTGGTGTTCAACATTTTTCAAACAAACTTACGAATAATCCCAAATACTATTATTATTCGAGAGCTAAGTAAGAGCTAATTTCAATTTATAGATTTACTTTTTTAAAAAAGATCTGTTATTAAAAATATCCAATAAACTTTAACTTGCAGTTGCCCTGGCTACTCGGTCCATGAACACCGAATATTTTATTTATAGGGAATCAAACTTTTTAATATCTTAGCAGTTTTCTATATTCTATCTATAGAATCTGTTGCAATTAATTATGAGGTAAAAAAGTTGCAATTAATTTTTCTGTTTTCTTAACAAATTAAAAAAGTAATTTTTTAACCGTTATTCTGTTTTAATTTCTCTTCATGATTATTTCTTTTTTGAATACTTCGTATTGCGCAAAAAATCGGTTAACGTTCATCTTGTAATGAAGATTATCAGACATTCGTGCGATTATCAGACATTCGTGCGATCACCAGACCAATTCTCTCAAATGAAAATTCCACGCGCATGTATGGTAATTTTTACATTTAATGCTTTGAAAGTCAATTCATCTTTACCGATTCGCTTAAATAAGCAGCCATTTTCCGAATATTTTTGTGCAAAACAATAGCAAAAAACAAAAAAACAAAACAATAACAAAAAAAAAAAGAAACGAAACGAAACTACAAATGACTAACGAAAACAACGTGGTGAAAATGTTACTGACAGTAATACCTTGAACATCAGCGTATTATGGAAATATCTTAACACGACAACGTTCTCAATAAGCCTCCAGACTGAAGATAAATAAAGTTTTAGAAAAGCTCATTGTAACAAGTAACTACGGTTAAGATAGCATTCGTAAGAAGGTGACAAGTTGAGACTCTATCAACATTGTTGAAATAGAGCCGGCAAAAATGATGATTGATCTGTTATTTGGGGACTTCTGAAAGAACAAATTCGAGAGAAAGATTTGCCAAAAAAAGAAGGAGAATTAAATCTATCTTGTGACTCATTTTCGAAAATTCCACATTATAAAGATATGCTTTTATGGAAAGTAATAAAAAGAGATAACATTTAATCAGATGTGAACCATAATGAACTTTATCTTAGTTTACATATATTTTTCTTTTTTATCTTTACGTACAAGAAATATAAAAAGACAAAAAAAGAAGAGCAAATCTACTACCTACAAGTAGTGCCTGAGTGTGTTAATTGATCTTAATATGAAAATACATTTAAGCCAGAATAGCGAAATAATAAGTGATTCGGGTTTATTTCGAATTCATTATTAATTAATAATATATATATATATATATATATATATATATATATATATATATATATATATATATATATATATATATATATATGTATATATATATATATATATTATATATATATATATATATATATATATATATATATATATACAAATTTAGTATACATGCTTTTAACTTCTATAGTGCTTATATAACATAGGGGTTATCTGTGTAGAATTAGCTTCTGATGAAGAGAACGATATTGTACTGTGGTGATACCGAGCAAAAGCGATGGACCGGATGTTTGCGGTTTTACGACCAAAAAGAAAATGACCAAAAGTCGTCGCTGCGCCGCCGGCTCTGCACAGAATTTCCGGTTGAAAACTAAAAATTAATTAAATATTAAATTTCCAGTTCTGGAGCCTACGCGAAATTTATTTATCAGCCAATGGGAAGCCCAGAACCAAATACAAGTGTAAAATCCCAAATGAGCTGCTGTGATCCAAAAAGAAGATATTAAAACCGGATACAGACAGCATCGACAGGCAGACCGACTCGAGTATCTCCCTTGACCAAGTCAAGCGGCTTACTACGCTCGCCTCCCTTATCTCTTTCCTTCTTCCCTGCCTTAAAACTACTTACTGACGTAAGGAGCGAAAACATCAAAGATATTCCTTACTTACACGCTCCCAAATTCCTAAACATTAATTCTCTTTCAGCATTTTATTGCCATGAACTTTTGAACATCCGTTGGACCTATACTTCATGTATTACATCAATTGTAAAAACATAAATTGATATGTGTATATATAAAATATTAATTTTTCTACTCAGATTGCATTTCTTGGTTTGTAATCATTTTATGACTTATAGTGGGCTATCTATAACAAGGCCAAATTCCGTTAACCTGCAACAGTATAAAACTACCCTTCACTAGAACGGACTCTCTACTACTAACAGAAAAGAATAGATAAGCAACCCACTATAGTACCTTTAGATGTGGTTTACAACCATTCCAGGAGGAGAACTCTGCTAACTCTAATTGATTTTCTTTGGTCTAGCAAATTAACATAGTAAGAATAACTACTTAAAACAGAATCACGCCAGCTAAATGGCTAGAATGGTGGATTTAGTTTTATGCTTCATGAGCGAATTTATAAAATAAGAAATATTTTAATAAAAACAAAATTATATCGCCGACTGTTTTCATACATCAAATCTATTTTCATTTACCAGTTCTATTTGAATTAAGTGATTGAATGCTCCCATGTATGTTTATATGATAGAAATTATCATTTGTTTTATTTGGTTATTTGTCAATTGCTGTCAAGCCCCTAGTTGTTAGTGAAGTTGTGAACGAATTTTCGGCGCTCTAGCCCTCGTCATGTTGACGTTCACAACTTCACTGACAGCTAAGGGCTCGACAACAATCGACAAATAACCAAATAATCCAGCAATGCTCACTTAAAAAGAATATGAATACGTTGAATTATCATTTGTTTCTCTGACTTTTCAGCCAAGGACAATAATAACTGTTCCAAGCCTCCTGCTCAGAGCATCTTTTCTCGATTTACTAAAGTTTGCTGCTCGTCGTTCCAGCACCCACTTGCACAAACTCCTTAGGAAGGTATCCAATTGCTTACCTTTATCTCTTTTAATTCCGATATTCTCTGTGAAAGTTATGTTTTCAAGGGCTATTCCCGCATTATCTGTCAAAACAAATGTATCTTTGTAATTATGTGTATAAATGTTTTATTATACTACATTTTTCAAAAAGATTTGTCCATGATAATCTCAGTATCCTTCTGTAGAACCACATTTCCGTGGCTGTATATTTCCACACTTCTGATGACGAGTCACTTTTCTTCTACATTTTGTATCTGCATCAGCCGACTTTCTTGAGTAAAACGATAGAAAAATTATATACATATATATATATATATACTTAGAATTTACTTCATATTAACATTAACCTTGATTGGTTGAACAATTCCTTTCTAATTATTGCATATATCAACTGGTTATAATCTGTGAAAATTTTACGGATTTCTTTTTTTAATATTTTGATGAATGTTAATTCTTAAGTTAAATTAATGCGCATGGCAAATTCTATGACAATAAAATATTTGTAAAAATTCCCCTGTTTCATGATTAAATATTTAGAATTGACAATTTTAACAAAATGTTACAATAACAATTATAAATATAATGTACTCTCTCTTCTTCATTCATATTCATCCCTCCTTCCTAGCATTCGTTTTTAATATGTTTGCGGATTGCTTGTCTCTCAACTGCTCATATTCATTGTCGACTTCCATGTCGTTAACTTGCTGTCGCTCTTTGTTATTTCTACCATTACAATTATTTTCTTTGGGAAAAATAAATGCATTTACAAAACACATACAATTTTATTCATTACAGCAGAAACGTGACACGGAGGTACTTAGGTAGGTAATTGTATCTTTCATATCAGAGAGACAACAAATTCCTATGCTTACAGGGGAACATGAAGGACCGTTTGGACAAAATACATATAAATATACGAACGGAAATTATTTTTTTTAGTTGGAGGGGAATCAACATGCAGCCAGTTAAGAAAGACCTGATATCGATTTTAAACCAAAAAACGATATAAGACCGATAATACACTCTGATTTTTATAGCTACTATATATTTTAGTAGTTCCCTTTTCGTTTATTTCATTTATTACACGTGTTTGTAGACGTCATCCAGCTGTCCTATGTTAAATCTTTTGTGTCTGTATGTGCGTTCATATCTCTTTCTAGAACGTGACACGCGTAGGTACTATGGTCCCAATATATAGATCGTTTCCCGTTTGTTTGTTCATATGTTCTAATAATTAATAGGAAACGTTGTAAATATTACTTACTAATATTATTTTTATGGCATATCTTACTTTTAAGGTGACAGAAAAATTAGACATTTCTCAGAACGTTTAAAGAAATCATACATTGATTGAAAATTATTAACATAAGTTACGGCTTTAGAATTTTATGTATCATCATAAACATGCCGACAAGGAATTGTTTCGACGATGTAATTCATTATTCATGAAGTTTTTTTTAAATGTTACGATCCATAATGAACTAGAAAGCTTACATCTTTCAGAAAATTATAATTCCGTAGAAGCCTGTAGACTGGACCTTTCAAAAGGTGTGATTAGAAAAACAGATGAAGTAAAAATAAGATCTATCAGTAGCAATTAAAAAACTGGTGAAGAACAGAGGAATACGGTATTTTATTTTCTAAAGCGGCTACAACAGTATATGTGGAAACAAGAGACAAATTTTACAAGAGTTCATTATTTATTGAGTTGAAATTAAGGGTTTTGCTTCGGAGCGAAAGTTTATTAAAAGGTAAAATTACCCTATCGTAAAAGACGAATAAAATTCTTTACTATGAGCAGTGAAGTTATCAAAACAGATATAGTAAAAAGATATGAAGCTATTATGTTGAAGTCCTATTATGTAAAAGTTAGATAAATCAACGTTATAAAACTTTTAATTATGATGGGCTATTTTCTTTCAGTATGTGTCTCCTCAAGTTATAGTACGATCCCGTGTTTTTTAAATTTTTAGCAAAATTTGCCATATTATCTCCCTGTTCTGACACTATCTCTTCAAGCTTTTACAAGAATCCATTAAATAGAATTTTGGTTGTTTTCTCTTGATTCGCTTGTTTTAATATGTCTATTAAGAATGAGAATCTCAAGATACTTTTTCATCATAATATACTCCAAAATATCAATGGTTTTCTTGATGGTTGTAATTATACGTTCCTTTAATGTTTCTAGTTAAATTGAAATTACTTTGTGATTCAGATATTTTGTATTTCTCTTGCTTTAATTTTTTCCGATTGTGATATTATACAGGTGTATTTTATGCATAGGAAATTAGAGAATAATACGTAATATTACGTAATATTAAATAAATTTGACTAGGTATTTCTTCTTATTAATATTATCTATAGTTTAAAAAATCCGAGGCACATGCGTATATTCATTTAGCATTTCTACTATGTGTTATACCATTTCGCAAAGAGTTATTTTCATTTAATTGCTTTGAAATTCATAATTTGTATCCATGGTTCCTTGCTTCTGCTTGAACCATTTTTAGTGTATTTTTACCGTTACTAGTTATTTCCACTATATCTTGCTCAAATTTATTACGTTATCGATATATTTATTTTTATTTTCTTTTATCTCTGTCGTCATCACTGTGTAATTTGTCTATCTTATATCATTAGCTATATACCTTACGATGATAAATCCTATTAGGTCTGGTAGATATCTTAGGATCGTTTCACAGTTTGGATTAAAAACAAAAGTCTTCAGCAAAAACACATCCCTGATTTACTTCCTCTCACCGTTATTGTGTATTCTCGAAAAAACTTTGACTATCTGTATTCAGTTTTGACAAACCCTGTAATCGGTTACTCCTTCTTTTCACTCTCCGTTTATGTAATCTTTCGTTCTCTCGTATGTAGGCACTATTTACTGTCCTGCCTTGTGTGAAAGGATTATAAAAAATAGCTGAATATCTTTATAATTTGAGTGTAGCTTTTATAGTATTTCAAGTATATTTTTTATCTTACCTTGTCGAATATTAAAATTGTTGAATCTATGAATTTTCTACGTTTGTATCTCTCTCTTTGAAAATATTCTAATGCTAAAGATGAATTATTTGGAAGAAAGCCACATAATTGGTGCCATATTTCCGTATTAAATATACAACGGCATTTAAATATTAGAAATCTACAGATGAGTTTACGTATGTGTTTCAACAAGCTGAATGTCTGAAGAATTCGATTTCATTTACACCTGGCATTTTTGGCATGAAAAAATAGAGATACTAACAGATCATTTCGCAGCTGTCGTATATTCCATTTATTATTTCAGTGATCTTATCGATTTTGAGATCTTTAAATCTCGCAGTATCTTCTTTGCCAGTACATCTGTTCAGGTATCATTGTTTCTTTACCTACTGAACATGCTGTATAGCGTATTATTTTATTGCCGGTCTTTCAATGTTTACTCTTTTGTTGTTTCTCTAAATTTTGGTCATGGAAGTGTCCTCTAACATATTCTTTCTGTCTCTGAAGTATATTTTATGTTTCAGTGATGACATTTCCATGTTTAAATTTGAAGTATCTTGTCGATGAATATGTTTATCTGCTATTACATATTTTATGAATTATTTATTTATGATGTGTCTATGATCTATATGGTTTTTTGGTCAGCACATTTTTCTTTGACATATCTATCTCATGTCTGTATAGGATTGCATTTTTAATATGTTATATTCTGTGTAGTTTATTCTGATTCGGTTTTGTATCATTTTGATTAGTGCAAGAATTTGATTTGTAAACAGGAATTTTACTTGTTACCCTTCCATTCACATGCTATCATGGATGATGGAACTAGTGCTACACATTTCTATTTTGAGTAAGGGAATTATTTGTCGAAACTAGTCTATTCGATGTCTGGCTCCTTGACCCCAAAGAAAGAGAGATAGATAAGTGGTGTTAAGAGAGTAAAACAGATTAGACAGAGTTGGTGATTTTTTTCTAACTCTTTTGAAAAAACAAACAATAAAAAATAGAAAAAATAAAACTGGAAAAGAAAATATTCGAGGGACCATATAGCTGAAAATTTTAACATGCCAGGAATAAAGAGTAGCCAACAGATAAGGTAAACAAACTTATAATTTATGATATTGCTAGTAAACGTCATTTTAATTAATGCGGAAAAAATTTAATAATAACATTATTGAAATGAAAAATAGAATAAATTTTAACATTGCCTTGTTAATACAGGCAACAGAGACGAATTAAAATGTACAAGTGGATAGAAGACAAAATATTCCTGTGATTTAACCTATCGCACGAAAGGAATAGTCTACTAACAATGCGACCCCAAAAAGAGACAGTGAGAGAGAGAGAGATAGATGATGATGATGTGATAAGAGCGTAAGACAGATAAGACAGAGTTAGTGGGTTGAGAGCTTGAGGTGAAAATGTGGTTTTGCAGAAGTCTACTGAGGATTCCATGGACGAAGCACGTGTACAACGATAAGATTTTTGGAAGGATGCAAACGAGAAGTCATAGTAAAAATTAGGAAAAGTCAAATGAGTTTCTGGAACACGTAATGAAGAGGGAGGGGCTGCAGAACTTAAAACTCACCGGTCGGATAAAGGTAGAAAGTGACAGGGGAAAGCAGCGCGAGGCGTACTTAGTAGGTCTGAGGAAACGGATGTCATGCTGTGGTTAAAAATAAGAAAAGAAAAATATTGAGAGTGACAAGAGTCAGAGCCAGCTGGAAGTCCATGATCGCCTATGTCCTGAAAGAAAAGGGCACATGAAGAAGAAGAATCGGGACATTATAAAACGTAATTCATATCTCCTTTTCAATGTGCTGACGCAATTGAACTACAGGAGCGGTGATAAAAGGATTTCGACATACTATATTTGTCGTTAAAATAGATAATCTATCTATCTATCTATCTATCTATCTATCTATCTATCTATCTATCTATCTATCTATCTACACACACAAACACACATTTATGTATATATATAATGAATTAGAGCACACTGGGTATTGGGCGTGGATGATGATAATATACATACTAAGAAGTCTGCCTTTTTCTGCCGTGCGCCCATGGAACAGAGGTAGAACCGCAGACCGACACCACTTTGGTCGGGTTTCGATCCTGGGTTAAAAGCATAACCGTAATGATGAGCTGTGATACAGCGAAATAGATCTGTCTGCGGGTGACTATATATATATATATATATATATATATATATATATGTCTTTAAAAATATAATCACTTCATCATAAGGTCATTACATTTGGATAAAACCCTTATATATATATATATATATATATATATTGGAAATGATTTGTTTGAAAATTATTTTTTATCGATACTCGTATTTAAGTAGATATTCTGTTTTTAAGGAAAAAGTATTATATTTTATTATCACTATATATATATATATATATAGTGATAATGAAATATTACCATTGCCAACGATAACAAATAATACCTTATACAATTGTTTTGTATGCACTCAATATCAACGAAACGTAGGCAGTGTATAAAAAATTATAATTACTGATGATTTGTGTATGCATCTAATGGTAGATGTACTAGTTAATAGATATTGTGAACACCGAATCATGCAGATGTTGGTATATTGATATCTTCTGACAAGAGCTGTAGTTTATAATGGAAGCTCCTCCTTTTTTAATGTGTCACCTCTTTTAAAGGCATAGATGATCATGGCTATCTACAAATTCTATCATGTTTGACTCTTTGTATTTTCTTTAATTTGCTAGACCCAGTTTTGCTATCCATTAATAAAAGCTCGTACGATACGGGGTTTACTGTTTTCCTCTCTCTTAATTGCCCTTAAAAGGCACCTGGAGCTTGTTCTTTTTATGTGTCGTATCTTTAAAAACGCTGTCACTTATGGACCTCTACGTCTTAAAACTTTTTTCCTGTTTGTTATTTCTCCCAAAACCTATCTAGCCATCTATTTACGGATGATCTTAAAGAATGTTACCCACTGCATTTCTCTAGTCCATATTCAAGTAAGCTTTTGGGAACATTCTTCCTCAATGTCCAATTAATTCATTTCTGTTTCCTTAAATTTAGTAGACACTGTTTTTTTTATATTTTTTAAAACTCCATTGTTGCGTATTTGTTCCTTCTGTTGAATGTCAGATCTACATTTTTGTTGCCTGAATTGTTCTTCTCACTTGATCACCCTTTTCTTTGTTTCTTACAATTTATTTTTGTTTCTTCACCTCTGACTCAAGTGTCAGAATGTTTCTTTTGCTGATACAATGAGTGTTTGAAACACATCCTTGTATTTTTATCCTCTGTTAAAACGCTTTTCAGATATTTAAATTCGTCACTAGCAGCTCGACATTTTACTCTTACTGATGTTCATGCAATTTGTCTTTTTGATATTTACGACTTTGCTTTCGCTTTCTTTTCCTATCTTTTACTATCTGTTCTCTACTTATCTTTTTGAGTTGACCAAATACAAAGACTCATCTGCCTATCTTTTACTGTTAAGAATACGTAAGATATGAATAAATTATGCTAAGTACATAATTTCCTTTGGGATGGTGTTGCTGTAAATGTTGCATAAATATGCAGAGAATTCGTATACTTGTCTGACGCCTCTTTCTGTTTTTGTATAAATCAATTACTTAAGTGCCATACGCGATGCACGCTTGGGTGATCATGTTTCTTTTGATTGGTTACTGACTAGACAGTAGGTTGCTTTTTTCTGCAGAAAACTGGTTGCCATTCAAGGTTATATAACACAATCTGTCCTGCTATTCAACGCATAGACGTAGGGAGAACATATGGATTCATACCTTTCACAAGATTATTTGCTAATAAATGAATGCAATGAAATTAATTAGATTTTGAACAAGGCATTCGGAATTCCAAATATTGTTCGTTATATTGGGACTACAATGAATGATCAAATCTTACATGCAACATTACATGACCTTATCCTAATTTACGATGTATCCTCGTGCCAGAGAAACTATAGAGATTTTCCGGACATTTTCTTCTGATCAATTTCAATCACAAATATTGGGATAAATATTGGGAGTTTGTTTTTCCGGAATTTCTCAACTGTGCACACTGATGGAGTCTTCTCTGCAGTTTGATAACAGAAATAAGGCACTTATACATGAAAAGAAGAAATCAACTTAATAAAATTAGAACAGGAGTCTCAAACATTTTAACTACAAGGTCCCTTTAATAGTTATAAATCATGAAAAATTCTGCGTCACCAAAATTTAAATGCATAAGAGATTAACAATCAGTGGAAAATAATATCCTCTCAAAGATTAAATGAGAAATGAATTTCAAAAGGCATACGCGAACATTAGTTACAGCAATATGTGTAAAATATGTTGCGAGGAAAACTATAAATGGCTATTATTAAAAACCTAATATATAAATGTAATAACGGATAAGTGCATTTCTATAAACAAATATTTACTCTACCATTTGAGCATTAAAAATACATACATATAAACAGACACGCACACACACACACACACACACACACACACACACACACGCATATATATATATATATATATATATATATATATATATATATATTCTCGTAAAAAATACAGTTATAAATAAACATTCCTTAATTAACACCCTAAATTTCAAAGACTACCAAGCCAACTACATCAAAATATCCTTAAACAATGAATAAAACAGTATATGCATTGTTCTCAAAACAGCCACATCATAAGAAAACAACAGAAGATTTGAAAAAATGAATTGGCCCCAAAAATCGAAAACAAATATCTCCGGTAACGGTAATGACATTGATGCATTTTCGTTGATATTTAAAACTGAAAGTGAAAAACAGAAGAGAAAAGAAACAGAGAAAGAAAAAGAGAGAAAGAGAGTGAATGAGAGTTTAAAGAGAAAGGAAAATGATAAAGGAAGAAATAACCACATTTAACAATTGCGCACATACACATGCAAACGCACATGCGGTCACATGCGCATACGCACACACAAATACACATATAATCGCAAAGAAAGAGAGAAAACAACTTAATGACAATAAGTGGCTAAAGTAATAACATCTTTCTCTCAGACGCACACGCGTACACACACACACACCCACACACACACATATATATATATATTGCATACCTTAAAATTATTTTCTCTTATATATATATACAGATGAAGATGAAATCTACGTGTACATGTCGACGATGAATCTGTAAATATATGTTTGTTTAAGTGCGTGTAAATGATTTCAGTCGAATTATTTATTTACGTTTATTTACATTACAAGTAAGTCATGTACGTCTAGACTATATTTTGCATGTACACACTTTTCTTTTTTATTTATTATTGCAAGTAATAATTTCTACCGATATTTAAATACGGTCTACTAAATATTATTAGTATTTTGACACCTGTAGCAGTGAATCCATGTGTGAATAACTGAATTATTTACAAAATAAACTTACAATTTGTAAAGTAACATTTAACAGTCAACGGATATGTTCAAGGCTATAAATGATGTGGAAGTCACCACATGACCTACTTAACCGGCTTGTGTAAATATTTGGTAGCACATATATATATTTGGGATAGCAACATTTAAAATTTTAGGACGAGCCACAAAGTGCAGGTCATTGGTGTAAGCCATGATAGCCTCCGTCAAGTAGGGACACCTACATTAAATATGTATCATTATGTTGATTATTTCCATATTATATTATGCCATATATATTATTTTTCATTTATTGTGGATTGTAAATTATAATATATATCAACACTTGTTGGACGTTTTAATTTCGAAATGTTTTCTTTACGTCCATTGTTTCCACATGACTTAAGCAATCATGGATCTTCATGGATCTTCACAACTTCCTGCCATTTTTAGGTCTTAATAATTTTTATTTATTTATGTTATTCTCTTAAAACCTGTTCCGCTATCCATTTACTCAATCTAAGTATGTTATGCTATTTTTTCTTCACTATTTCTTGCCATAAATCTGTTCTGTATGTATCAGATTTTCCAAGCCCTTTTTCAGTATAATGTGGCCTTAAAATTTCAACTGTCTCTCCTTGATGTTAAGTATAAGTTTTCTATTATGGTTCCATTTTCTCTAAAACTTCACGGTTGCTTATATAATCAGTCCAAGATATCGTCGGCATCCATCTATATAAGCACGCATCTTTTGCTTCAATTCTCTTCTTAATCAACGAGGCGATTGTCAAGCATTCATTTCCGCACATGAAAACAGATATCACGTAACTGTTTAATACGCTTTTCCTTGTTTCTAACGAAT